>JAKOGI010005012.1:0-17727 GCA_029747015.1 Carnegiea gigantea | reverse complement strand
TATATATATATATATATATATGTGTGTGTGTGTGTGTGTGTGTGTGTGTGTGTCTGTGTGTGTGCGCGTATATATATACACATATATGTATATGCATATATATACATCGTTGTGATCGCTTTCGTCAAGTCCTCTAATGGCGCACGATAAGGACATTTTCTTGGCATGCACTCGTAAAAAAGAATGCCGATGGCCGCGCTGATTTGCCCCGATCTGAGATGGGGTGTGCGAGGATGATTAAGGACAATCAATTTACTACGTCTAAGCAGATAATCCATCAAGAGATGGATCAGATGCCATTCCTCTACCTTATCGTCAACTGGAGTAGAGTGATTGAGGTATGGGACATGTTCAATCAACGAATTCAACACTGAATTTTCTTGAGTATGTATTGTGTTGTGTGACATCTAGGGTTAGATTGGGTTTCATCCTCTTGTGTTCAAGGAAGGTGAGGCTATTGCTCTATTGAAGAAGGATGAACTTGTGAAACGGGACGAAAGTTAGAAATTCACATTGGTTGGGTGTGTTGCTGGTATGTAGCCTTATTATAAGCAAATGGTTAAGTAGGTGTCTGATTATTGGGGGCAATGTAACAACTCCAAAAATCTATCTCCTTGAGAAAGGCTATTTTCAATTTGAATTTGCTTATGCTGAAGATAGGGATTTTATCCTACAAATGGGTCTCTTCTTCTTTGATTTCAAATTGTTTTTGTTGAAGATATGGAGTTAATCTTATGATTTGGAGAAATATCTATTGCAAAAAATTCCATTATGGGGTTGATTACCCAGGCTGCCACTTAATTGCTAGACTAAAGGGCTTTTAAGTAGAATTGCTAGCATCCTAAGGGAACATCTTTTTTGCTAATCAACATCACATTTCCTTTGCTTCGGTGCTGATTGATATTAATATATCCTTACCCTATCAAGAGGAAGTACCTAAGAGATTGAGGGGTAGTCTCTCACCCAAAAGGTTGAATATGAGTGAAAGCCATTGTTTTATCATAAATGCAAACAGTTTGATCATATTGCACAAGAGTTAGAAAATGAGAGTAGGATTTTCACAAAGTGAACAAGAAAGAGGGCCAAGGCTAGGTGGAAAGCAAACAACCCCCTACCGCTCAAGAATATGCTATAGGAGAGATAAATATAGAGGGGGTTATACAGCAGCAAAACCCAAATGAGAACTAGTCTGTGGTCATTAGGAAAAGGTTTGTTTAAAGAGAAGTCACAAATCCAGAGCATGGAATGACAAAACTCCTTTCAAGTTCTGAGCAGTAAAATAGCAATTGAGAAGGTTTTAAAAAGCTCTCCTATTGAGGCTGAGGGGGGGGGGGCCAAACCAAACTCATCACCCTCCATGACGATACTTATATAGAATGTCAAGGCCTAATAAAGGCCCTTGATAGAGAGACGTGAGAAACCTTCTCAAGAAAAATAAAGTGACAATTTTAGGCTTGTGGAAACTAAAGTCCAAGCAACCCCCCCAAAAAAAAAAAAAGAGTAGAGAATAGCTAATAGAATTGCACCTTATTAGCAGCATGTTTTTAATATTCCTCTTCGCCCAAAAAGTAGAATGTGTCTGCTTTGGGATAATATAGTTGTTGACTTTGAATTCCCTCTTTTCATAGAGCAAATTATTCATACCTCAGTTAATGTGGATGGATTTCGCTTTGGGTTTACACTAATTTATGAATCAAATGTGATATGCAAGATAGTTGCTTGTTGGGATACATTTTGTGATTGGACTATCCAATGTCCTTGGTTATCAGGTGGGGATTTCAATGCAATTTTGAATACAAATGAGAGACAAGGCTAAAAGGGCTTTGATGATGTAGCCACTTGTGAGATTTAAAAACTAATAGACACACTCAATGTGGAGGACATCAGCCCTAAGGGTTGTGTGTACACTTAGACAAACAAACATAAAATGGCAGAAGTGGAATTCCTCACTACTAACAAATTTGACCAATCCACAACCCTACTTATGTTGTAGTCAGAGCAAAATCTAGGGGAAAACCACTTTGATAAATGTATGGGGTGAGGTCTGGGTTTTTCAGGATATCATCAAAGAGGAATGGACAAAACCATTGGGGAGATGCAAGATGTTCCAAGTAGGAAAGAAGTTAAAAGCCATGAAGCCTAGGTGGAAGCAATTAGCAGCACATAAATATTATAAGATAAAGCTTGAGATTTAGGAAAAGACTAGTAAACTTGCAGCTATTCAAACTCAACTTCAGCAGAATATGCTTGATTCAGATTTGATTAGTTAGGAAACTGAGCTACTAATATAGTTGAAATATGTATAAAAAGTTGAGGAGATACTCAAACAAAAGTTTAGACAGACTTGGGACCAGACTGATGACTCAAAAACTAGAATTTTTCATCCTTACATTAAAGCCAGAAGACCCCATACTAAAATCTCTTATCTTATGGATGAGTATGGCCAAAGAATATTTGACCCTACTACTATAAAGAAGATGTTTAGGGATTTTTTCATTAGGATGATGGGTCTTATAAAGATGAGCTACAAATGATTGACCCAGGCATGGTTCAAAATGGGAGCTGATAGGCCCCCATGTGCATGGTGGCGTTGTAGCACATCAAGGTTAATCCCACAGATTAAGTGAAACTACTGGGGTATAATCCCTCAAGATATGCTAAGCGAATCCAAGTTTGAGAATGAAATTTAACTAATCTACTATCTAATCTAATAAATAATCAATCAAAGAATTTAATTGAACCAAGCAATTTCCCAATTGAAGAATTAATCAAGCGCCTTTTCTTTATATGGGTAATTCCAAAACTGATAATCAAATTATCAGACCCCTCTTTTAAGGTGGAATGAAATTCTTAAATCTCATCAACTACCATTTCTCAAGGGGTTTTTGACTAATCTAAGATCATTAAGAACACGATTATCAAATCTAAGAGTTTCTTAAACGGTAAGTATTTCTCAAGATCACGCCTACTTAAATCAAATCTTAATCTTCCAACATCTAGTGTCACCTTTTAGTTTTTCACCAAATGTCTAAAACAAGTAAGAAATTGATCAAGTTTCCTACTACCAAATCAACATTTAAGATTCAATAGAATACACCTAACAAATCCAAAAGTCTTTTAGATCAAATCAAGAATTGGTTCAATCACAACAATTCAACTTAATTCCAAAATTAACAATCCAAAACATAACATAAGAATCAACAATAATCTAAAAGCATAAAAACAAAATGAGAAAAGAGAAGAGAACGGAGAGGAATTGCTCAGCCGATGCGCGCTTAAACCATCGTTGCAAAACCCAATCCGGAATCCTCGCAATCCTCACCTTCAACTTACTCTTCCTTTAATCTAAGTTCTAATCTAAGTAGAGTGGAAAGGAGTATGGAGATGGAATGATGGTCTTTCTATTGCGAAAATGGCCTTATTTATAGGAAAACCCAATCAACCTCAGTCATACGATGAGGAAAAATGAAGAGATTAGCAGTTATGCCTCCACCACGGACCATGGCATCCACCACGGGCAGACCATGGTACTGGCTGGAACTCAATTCTTCTACTCTTCTCTTACTCCACGGGCATGGCAACTCAGGGGCATCCATGGGGGAGGTCAAAATACATCTATTAAGGGTCAAATATTGGGTAAAAATGTCTAAAATCTTGTAAATCACATCAAACAATCATACCCAAGCATAAAATGGAAAAAGGGGTATAAATTATCACATGAAGCATATAATTTTCCCTAAAAATGTGGCAAAATGACTCTAAAATAATATACACTTGAGGCACTTGTCAAACTCCCACATGCTTAAACTGTTGCTTGTCCTCAACCAAACACTATATATAACCTACAAGGCAGATGCATTCAGGACTCAAAATAGAAGAACCTCTTTAAAGTAAGCAAGTCATAACATATCACAAGCAAAAATGCCAATCAATTGCAACCCCAAATAGCGCACAAAACATTTTAAAATCAGAAGAAGGTGAATGTTTTTCAAAGAAGTACATGACCAGAAGCTCGACATCAAACTTGATCACCCCTAAGGAACCACAAAGCATGTCATACAAGCACATGAAATTGAATAGAGCCAAATGGACTGGTAGAACCTCACTTTTGGGAAATGTAGAACACTTCTGCTCATGTGCTTGAAATATAGCATAGGTTCACTGAAGACTCATTCTAAAGATGTAATCTACCATATGTTTGACACAGCTCTCAAATTCTCCATGACTAGAATGCAATGTGCACATGATAATCAAGAGGACTTTATTTGGAGTGTAATGTGGGCTAAAAAGGGCCAAGGAAAAGGGGTGGAAAAATACATTTGGGACAATGTGGAGCTAAGTAGCCAAGTGACTAGGAAGCAACTAACAAAACACGAAGAAACCTAGAAGTCTACTAACACTCCAAACTCCAACAACATAATGAACGTACCCTAAGGAATCATGTAGGAAATGAGTTGACAAAGAAAGGAATACAAGCTACTTACATATCCAATGCCAAGCACTTAGTATTTATCTTTCCTTTTTTGTCTTTTTAGATTTTTTTCTTTTCTTTCTTGCTTTTTCTCTTTTTTCCTTTTTGATTTTCTTTTTTCCCCCTTTTTTCCCTCTATTTTTTCTTTTTTTTTGAAAAATGAAACTAAAATTGCAATTATTGAAAGGCGTAGGATCACTAACTATTAACTCATAGCCTAATACATATATACACACAACCCAAGCAAGAGGGAACCAAAGCAAATGCTTAATATCATCAATCCCTCAAAAAAAAACTGCATACCAAAGCCATCTTAAACTTAATTACTCCCAAAACTACCCACTACATAGATGAAGTGATGCTCCATAGACTTGGCTTAAAGGTAGGAATATGTGTTTGGCCAAGGGCTAATATGAAGGGATCACGACAAAGACGGATATAAGCTCAAAAGGGCTAGCAAAGGAAATAAACATGTAATACAAGAGTAGCTAGTTGGTTATGTGGCTAAAATGACCAAAGAAAAAAAAAATGTCTCTATCATATCATCAACTATGCACATGCTAATGTGGTTTTGAAAAAGAATCTAGGCAGGTTCTAGAGATGCAACATGAAAGAGTCACATATATGAAAAAAACATGAGACTAAATATAAGGAATTAGTCCAAATAAGGTTCAAAATCTCAAGGGATATCTACCAAAGTCGCATTAAGCTCATAAATGATACCCACGTACAAGCATTAGTGCTAAAGATTCCAAGGGATAACAAAATTCTCAAACAAGACAAGGATCAAAACAAGAAATATTTACAAAACGTTCAAAAATTTGTAGTACCAAAAGGGATTACACATCAAAAGCTACTCAAGCTCATGAAAGTTATTTTGCCTAACAAACATATTATCGGAGGTTATCTCAAACCAATCCTCACCATCTGTATATGCAATCCTATATGTACACGTAAAAATCAACTAAATGCAAAGTACCAATGCAAACAAAAGAAACCTAAAACTATATGCTCTAACATAAATGCAAACTAATAACTGAAATAGAAACATAGAAACTACCCTTCCCCCATACTTAGATAAAGCATTTTTATTCAAAGTAAGGACAGTAAGAGAAGGAAAAGGAAAACGAAATATAACGATCTCACCAGGCTAGGTACAGAGTGCACCTAAGCTATGCAGCCTCGTAATAACCGGGGCACATGGAGCATCAACCACTCCATCACGATGTCAAGACTCAACTCATGAAAGCAGACGTCATTAAAGCATACAAGAGCTTATCAAACTCCTAGGACCACAATTCAAAACATAAAAGGTAAGAGGCAATAATGAAAACCACACCAAAGAGTATAGGTATCCTCCTAACTTTATTAATAGCTATAGAAAAATCATAGGAAGGATTAAAGAATGCAACCCACATGATTTCACTAGGCAAGTCTCTTAGGCATACACAATAAGGGTCAATGGAGGGATCACACCCTCTAAAGTGACCTAATGACACAAAATTATTAGCATTCCATCCAAGCACATTAAACATGTTAACCTCATAGCCTAAATCAACATTAGCATTAAAAATCATAGGATTTTCAATAGGCATGTCAATGTGATGCTCAGGGCAAGGAGAGGGTAATGAACACATAGGGCAAACATGAGAATGATCAAGGGAATTGGGGATAACATTATCATCAAAACCAAGGCTAGGAGACTCTTCATGCATAAACACATCACATGACCCCTCCAAAGGAGTCTCATCTAGATCATGCACCTCATCTAAAATATTTCTGACTTAAAACATGCATTAGCAACATCAAACGTAGCAACTATCCCAAAACGCTCACCCACCTCAAGTCCCGTGCACTGAGCTAAAGGAAAGGATGAATCATGTAAGGATAGGACAACATCAGCATTATCCCAGGGTGATGCTAAGTCAGGTTGAGTATAACATGCGTAATAAGGACACAACTACTATCATGATCAGAAAAGTCACATCAAAAAGGGGCATAATAAGATCTAAAATAGAATGCATAAGGATCAGAAAATGAATATTTAGAAATATGACTAGCCTTTTCAAACTCAAATAAATCCCAAGCAATCTACTCAAGCAAATAACAAGCTTCGTCAACATTTTTAGCATTAAAAAGGCCAAAACTTTAAAAGGGCTCGGGTTTCACAATTCACACGCTCATCAACAATGGCCAAAATTTTCCATTTACTAATACAATAACCATATTGAACAAGAATGACATTAAAGTACTTAAAATACCTCCAAAATAATTCATGCTTGAATGAGGGGAAATAGAAAATTGCCATTGTTTTTCATTTTTTTATTTACTTTTTTTTAATTTTCAATTTCTTTGGTTTTTATTCAAAGAAAAACAAAATGCTTAGTCAAACCTATCGAGAAAAACCCAATATTTGATGCTAGTCCCTAGCAGCGGCGTCAAAAAACTTGATAGGCCCGCATGCGCACGGTGGCGTTGTAGCACATCACGATCAATCCCACAAAGACCGGGTGAAACTAAGGGGTATAATCTCTCAAGATATGCTAAGCGAATCCAAGTTTGGGAATGAAATTTAACTAATCTACTATCTAATCTAATAGATAATCAATCAAGGAATTTAATTAAACCAAGCAATTTCCCAACTCATGAATTAATCAAACGCCTTTTTTTTAGATGGGTAATTCCAACATCGGTAATCGAATTATCAAACCCTTCTTTCAAGTTGGAAAGAAATTGTTAAATCTAATCAACTACCATTTCTCAAGGATTTTTGACTGATCTAAGATCATTAAGAACGCGATTACCAAATCTAAGGGTTTCTTAGATGGTGAGACGTTCTCAAGATCACATCCACTTAAGTCGAATCTTAGTCTTCCAACATCTAGCGTCACCTTTAAGTTTTTCACCAAATGTCTAAAACAAGTAAGAAATTGATCAAGTTTTCAACTCATAAATCAACATTTAAGATTCAATAGAATACACCCAACAAATCCGAAAGTCTTTTAGATCAAATCAAGAATTGGTTCAATCACAACAACTTAACTTAATTGCAAGATTAACAATTCAAAACATAACATAAGAATCAACAATAATCTAAAAGCATAAAAACATAAAGAGAAGAGAGGAATTGCTCAGCCAATGCGCACTTGATCAGCCATTATAAAACCCGATCTAGAATCCTCGCAATCTTCACCTTCAACTTGCTCTTCCTCTAATCTAAGTTCTAATCTAAGTAGAGTGGAAAGGAGTATGGAGAGAGAATGATGGTCTTTCTACTACAAAAATCGCCCTATTTATAGGAAAATCCAATCAATCTCAGCCACACGATGAGAAAAAATAAAGAGATTAGTAGTTATGCCTCCACTACGGACTGTGGCATCCACCACAGGCAGACCATGGTGCTGTCTAGAACTCAATTCTTCTGCTTTTTTTTTGGCTAGACGGGCATGGCAACTTAGGGGCATCCATGGGGGAGGTCAAAATACATCTATTAAGGGTCAAATGCTGGGTAAAAAGGTCTAAAATCCTGCAAAAGGTCAGCCCTGATAAACAGATGTTAAGACTTTGCCTATATAAGGCTGGAAAGTATTTGGAATCCATAAAAGCACCAATTAGTTGAGAGATGGCGTGTACTATTCTAAATAGCTATGGAGTATTGGGGCTATTTAATTTTGAAACCTGGAACAATGTTGCCATGAAGAAGCTATTGTGGGCTATTTCTCAACTAAAGGACAAACTATGGATCAAATGGATCCATCAGTATTTTACAAAGGACTGGAACTTTTAGGAAGCGCCTATTTCAGGGCAAGCGGCATGGGTGACTAGGAAGATATTTTAGTAGGGAGGACCAATATGATATGGTAGTATAGTAAAACATACTCACTCTACAAAGAGTGTATATGTTCAACTTCTTAGTGGAACTCTCTAAATATACAAGAATGTGAGCTAGCCAATATTGAGTACCCAAGGTGCAACTTCATTTACTGGCTCAAACTCCATAGTAGACTTGTACATCCAACATAGTTGTTGGCCTCTTTTTTGAATGTACTTGTGGTATGGAGGTGTGACAGAGAGTAGATACATGTTTGTGGGCCTAGTATATGGGACTACATAATAGACTAGGTGAAATAACGTACACAATAAGTTATGAGAACTATATTAAAAGTAAGTATTGCTGCATGTATCTATATGTTTGCTTGGAAATAAGCTTTAAATTTATACCGCAAATGAACAGTTTATCGCTGCGTAATTGGGGTGCATGTCCTCCACTGAGAACAAGACTTTAGGATACCTAATTTAGTGATTAGGTTGAATCTAGAGAGGTGAAGAGTAAGTTTGAGAGTGAAAGAAACAAAGACTAGGCAAAATAGTAGTATAAAATTCAATTAGGGGAAGAACTTAGGTTGAGGGATTAGTTGCTGGTTGCTACTTATTCATACTAGGCATGGATTCCCAAACTTGACTTAATCGATAAATGATTCATAAAGGGGGTGATTGGTTTATTTAAGAACGCCTAAACCTCCTTTCGAAGAGTAAGGGTAACCTTAATCACCAAGTCCACCTATTTTCATGGGGTCTTGAAGGTTAAGGTTGAATATGGCCAACTTGCACCTAATGAGACCTTGGGTTATTTTTATACCTAAGATTTGTTCTCTCTTCTTCTATCCACAAAGGGCAAATACCACCCTCTCGGTGTGATTATTCGCCCGAAGTATCAGATGAAATGTCTTTTCGGGCATTTCATTGAACACTTGGTGGGTAGAGAATGAGACCCCTAAATAAATTGAAAATTAAGGCAAGATAGGTTCACACCAAGTTTATTATGCCATCCTAGCTCCTAATTCCCAACCCAAGTTGAAGAAACTGCTCACTAATCATCATCTTAACAATCTAACAATCACAACCAAGCATGATCAAATAAACTAAACAAAACCAACTAAAGAGGAAAAGAGAGAGAAAGAAGAACAAACTTAGATTAATGGAATGGAGAATGAAAGTCTTCAAAATCTTCTATCAACAAAAACCTAAGAACCCTAATCATTCTTAACCCTAAACTTAAGCCTAGAAAGTGTTTAAAGTGCTTTTACAAAAGAAAAATCAAGCCTCCTCATAATTAGGCAAAATGGGGTGTTTATAAGCTAAGTAAACTGGGAACATGCGACAGGGGTCACTAGAGAAACACCCTGGTCGTCGCTTAGCAGAGGTGTCTAACGACATGACGACGACGGCCTGCCTGCTATAAAGATGACGGTCGTCACCGTCTCCTGGAAAACTGCAGGTGAGCGACGGTTAGGCCGTCGACTGTGGGACGGTCGTCGCCTATCCTTGTGCCTTGGAAACTTCATCTTTATCTTGCTCACTTACTCCCCTCAGGCTTTTGGGTGATCATCCTTGCTCTCGCCTTGCCCTTTTCTAGGTTTTAGCTGCCCCTCTTCCTTGGATATCTTGAAATTACCTTCGAAATGTCAGAAGAGGGATTAAAATAAGGCAACGGTGTTAAAAGAGGCATTATATGGTCAAATCCCTCTAAATCAAAGGAGAGTTAGGGAAAATAAACCAAAACGAGGATATGAGCTTAATCAAAATTAGGGTTTATCAACTCCCTCATGCTTAGCTCTTGCTTGTCCTCAAGGAGCTTAGCTTGGCACTAAACGAATGGGAAAATTGATCCCTCAAGCATCCTTCCCAGGCATCGTGATAAAGACCAACCAACTAGCAAGGTCACACAATCAAGAAGTGATAAAGATGAGGTGAGAAAGCAAAATAGACATGATAATGGTGGGCAAGAAAGGAGGTGGTTTGCTAATGGTGGGCAAAAGAGATCGGAGAGAGCCTCGCTTTATGTCAAGTGGTACTCTCATCTCCCAGTGTTTAAATGCATTCATGTTTACTCTTATTGCTCAACCAATCATGCAAAAATCAGAGGCTTAGAGGAGTCCTCATCCTCCACCACTTGGGGTAAAAATGCACGCACTTTGATCAAGACGACTTTGAAAAGGGGTGCAACGGGGCTCTTTGGTAAAGGTGAGAAGGGGAAGATCTTTTGGGATAAGTAGAGTTAAATAGCCTTAGGTTAAGGAGCAAGACACTTTCCACAACAAGGAGATGGAAACAAAACTCTACTTCACACCCACAACCCACTTTGAACAACTCAAGAAGGGAGCCGATTCGATTTAGAATGAAAGCCATTTTGCCAAGCACCTTTTATGCAAAAGTTTTCTCTTTTTTTATGCATAAAAGGAGGCTTGCTCTTTTTTTTCCCTCATTTCATTTGTTTTCTTTCCCCCTTTTTTTTTTGAGCAAGCTCAAACTAAGGGACTTGATGCTAGGCACTTAGTTAAGGACATTCCGACTTCCCTTCCTTTCCCTTTTCAAACACAAATTTCCACAACATACACCTAATGATGATCCAACTCAAAAGCAAACCCCATAATCGTGAAAAGTGTTGCTCCACTAACCTCAAAGCAAGAAGGTGCAAAATGTAAAACAGCCAAGGGTGAAATGAGTGTGAGAACAACAAAGACGGACAAGGCTTAATGTAGGTGAGCAAAAGGGTCTAAACATCATTTAGGTGGGTTTTTAGGCTATGTGGCTTAAACAACAAGGAATGCCTCAATCATATCAAATGGGGTGTATTGCCTAATGTGGCTTTGGAAAGGAACTAAGCCAAGTTCTAGCATTACAGTCAAGGGTGAGCCACACAAGAAGAAAAGAAAGAACCACTAAAGATGAGTGGTCACATGAAGGCTCAAAAACTCAAGGGTCAAGTCACCCCGGTGACAACTATTTACCCTATGAGTCAACCACTAGCTGAACTGCTCCAAGTCAAGATCAAAAGAGCCTCAAAACCAAAGGCATGCATACATGGCGAAACATTTACTAAAAGAGCTCACACTATCATGCTCCAACAACCAAAACCAAAGCCACAGCCCAAGTGTGCAACTAAGCTCATCAATCAATAATTTACACCATGTATTCGCATCATAGAAGGTTTTTTTTTCAAATTTTTTCAAATTTTTGAATTTTTTTTTCAAAGCAAAGGGAGATCAATAAGAAGGATAATGAAGAGTAGGGTAAGAAATGTACCTTGCAAGCTCAATGTTGCCCTTCCCAACTTTGCTTCCCACGATCAGAAAAAGAAAACAAATATATATACAATCAAAGAAAGAATCTACATGCTCTAAACTACATGCTCTATTTATGCAAGGCCTAAATGTGCAATGATTCCTTAAAATGCAGCTAAATGAGTTACCTATCCTATATGAACACCTCTTTCGCCATTCACTAATTATACCACCAAGTCAAACCCACCAACACTTCAATCAAATCAGCAATGTCCCAAGAAATATCTCCTAATGACAATAAGACAACCCATTTCAAGATTCTCTCGCACCACAAGATCTCCCTAACACATGAGCTTACTAGCTTACCCCCATGCTTAGTATATGCATTGTCTCTAATGTATAATCATGTAAAGAGTGCAAAGAGTAGCGGAGGGGGAACTTATAAAGTACCAATAGAGGCCGAGGGCATTAGGCCTCTAATCGAGTGAAGGGTAGGACCAATCGTGGTACTCATATGCATAGTAAATATTATGCTTCAAGTTCTATTGTCGGCAATCAAACTCCATTTGTTGGTGGAGGAACTCTTGTTGGGCTTGAGTGTGTTGCTGTTGACACTTATCAATTGCATCGAGCCTCAAGTTGAGGCGAGAGAAGTGGTCATACACCCAATTGGAGGGGTTGGAGCAAGTGGTTTTAAAGGGGTTTAGGAGTTGAAAAAGAAGCCAGCCATGGTGGTTGACAAAGAAATGTTCACCCTCCATTTTGAAAATCTCCATATTAATACAAGCGGCTAAATCTAGTCATCCCGCATGGAATAACGGAGTCAATTTTTTTATGAGAGGCTCCAAACCCTAAGCATATGCAATAGCTGAAATGATGCCCCCACAAGCAATAGCGGACTTAGGAAAGGAAGCTTGAGAGACCAATTGATAGAAGATGAAAGCTCCCGTATCAAAACTCTCACCATTGAGGATACATCACAAGAAAAAGGCTTCACTCAATTGAGCTTTATTTTGGCTCTCGTGGCGTGTGAAAATGGTGTTGGCCATGAGACGATGAAGATATCGGCGGGAGGGGTTGCAAATAGAAGTGGCCTTAGATCCACTAGCACTAGAGGTTACATAACTCCCCGAGTTATCCTTCACCATGGTACGCTTATCACATGTGATTTCCATCCAAAACTGTTGTTCATTGAAATTCTTGTGGGTGGGGGTCCAAACACTCCCATGAGGGAGCCTTAAATGGCGGTCAAACTCTGCTGGGTAGGCCTTAAAGGTCTGATTAAAAAGCTGGATTTGGATGTGGATGGGTTGGTTTTGGTATGGGGTGTTCCAATTGGCCTTAAGCGAGCTTAAAAACTCCCAACACAGCCTCTCATACACCCGTTTAGTCATGTTCATGTAATCAACCCAACCCGCAACCTCAAGCAATTTATTTAAACTTTCCAACAAGCCTAAACTCCTCAACATACCAAAGTCAATGTACTTAGGCTCAGTTATTCGTCAACTAGCAATTGAATCATAATGATTGATTTGCTCTTGATCAATGAATTTTAATGCATATTTGTTTATAGCATGGGGGGGAGTAGGGTGGTTACCTCAGACCACTTGGGCCGGACTAGAGGCACATTAGCGGTTGGAGTGGGAGCAACTTTCTTAGCATGCTTAGAGGCCCCCAAGGATAAAGGCCCCAAGGATGTGGTTGTCTTCTTGTCCATGGTGGAATCAAGCCCAAAAGTCCTGAGAATCCAAATAGTTATAGCACCTCAATTACTCCAAAACCAAGTAATCTAAGTGGGATATGGAGATACCTACTAGCAAGAGGGCACCAAATTAGAGCAATAAGACCTCAAAAGTGAAGCTTTCTCTCTTCTCAAACTTCCATTGTGGTGAAATTTATAGAGAGAGAAAGTGGTGACGTGGAGGTGCAATATGGTATGCAAATGGAAGCTTGGACTGTGGGGACACAAAATTCGACAATAGAATGACCGAAAAACACCTTGAAGTGGCCGAATTTTAGAGGGAAAAGATTAGAGGTTAGGATTTGAGTGATGAGGATTTGTGTGATTGGTGGAGAAAGAAGGTGTTTTAATGGAAGAATAAGCAAGTAAAGGTGAAAAGAGTGAAGAAAATGGTGAAAATGGTGAAAAGAGTGAAAATTTGAGTGGGAGAGTAGTGGATTTAAGGGCTTGATGATGGAGTATTGAGAGGTTCTAGAGAGGGAAAGTCGTGGGGCTATAGAAGATGAAGAAGAAATGAAGAAAGAGGAAAGAAAGAGGAAAGGAAAAAAAAGACAGTCTCGGGCTAGGCAACGGATGTCGCCTACATGACGGCCTGCCGTCGTGGGTCTGGCGACGACTATCGCTAGCTCCTAGAATTTAGGGAAATTTCTTGCAGGCTTAGGCAATGACTGTCATTCAGTAGAGGGGCTGCTAGTTGCCTAGGCAGTTTCAACCAAGGTAAATTTTTTCATTTTTTTTAGGTAACTCTTCCTCCTTATTTGAGTCGAAAGCCAAGGGAAAGATCTAGGGTGCCTCCCAACAAGCGCTCTTTTAAAGTCATGAGCTTAACCATGAACGGATAAGAAGAATTGACATCGGGAAGGTCGTAGGTGACCTTCCTGTCAATCGGCTCACCAACAATGTAATACTTGAGTCGTGATCCGTTCACTTGGAAGGCACATGTAACCTCCGTGCCTATCTCAATTGGTCCATAGGAATAGACCTTCTTCACCTTAAAAGGGCCTAACCACCTTGAACGGAGTTTTTCCAAAAATAATTTAAACTTCGAATTGAAGAGAAGGACCGAATCACCAACCCGGAACTCCCTCTGGTGAATATGCTTGTCATGCCACCTTTTCATTCGCTCCTTATAAATCCTTGAATTTTCATAAGCATTGGAGCGGACCTCCACAAGCTCATTTAATTGGAGTAACCTCTTTTTGCTTGCGGCCTTCAAATTAAAATTAAGAAACTTGATGGCCCAATAGGCCTTATGCTCTAACTCAATGGGGAGATGGCAAGGCTTGCCGTAAATCAACCTAAATGGCGCGGTGCTAATAGGGGTCTTGAAGGCCGTATGATGAGCCCGTAGAGCATCATCGAGCTTGTTCGCCCAATCTTTTTTTGATCTTGCAATCTTTTTTTTTCAAAATAGTCTTGATTTCCTGGTTGGAGATCTCCACTTGACCACTCGTTTGGGGATGGTAGCCAAGCCCATACTTGTGATGCACCTCGTACTTTCTCAACAAACTCTCAAGCTTCTTCTCAGTAAAATGAGTTTCATTATCGCTAATAAGGACCCAAGGGACTCCATAGCGAGGGAAGATCACCTTCTTGAAGAGCCGAACTATCACTCAGGAGTCATTGGTGGGGCTAATAAGGGCCTCCACCCACTTGGAGATGCAACCGACAGCCACCAAGATACACTTATTGCCTTGGGAAGATAGGAAAGGTCCCATGAAGTCCATGCCCAAAACATTAAAGACTTCAAACCCAAGTATATAGTTTAGGGGCATTTCATGTCGCCTAGACAAGCTCCCGGTCATTTGACATTGATCACAAAGCCGGACATGTTTATGCATATCTTTGAACAAGGTGGGCTAATAAAAATCGGCTTGGAGGATCTTGGCTGCGGTTTTATCAACACTTGTACGCCCTCCGCAAGGTAAGTCATGCCAATGAGAGATGATGGAATTGATCTCTTCCTTGGGCATGCATCTCTATATAATGCCATCTCACAAGCCTTATACAAGCAAGGCTCCTCCCAAAAGTTGGATTTGGCTTGGTGGAAAACCGCTTCCTTTGATGGTAGTTCATATCTGGTAGTACAATCCTGCATGCCAAATAGTTGACCAACCCGGCATACCTAGGGACACTCGACATTGCAAGGGCAAACAAGTGATCATTCGGAAAAGAGTCGTAGATTGGCAAGTCACACTCCATTCATGCCTCAATATGTAGGTAATCGAGAGAAGTGATCAACCACCACATTCCCGGTGCCCTTCTTGTCTTCATTGAAGGATAGAACCTCTACATTAAGAAACTCCCTTGGTTGGTGTCTAAGGAGGTATGGTTGGGCTAAGTTGAAGCCCTTGGCATAGATTTCAATTCCTTCATCTAGGTAAGGGTCAACTCCATTGCCACAAACGCCGATCAAGCACGCATCCTCTAGAAAGGGAGAAGCTATAGCTTATGAAATATTAAATTCAAGCTTCTCCTCACCAACTTGTAGGGAGAGCCTCCCACTTTTGACATCAATCATTGCATCCACCGTGGCTAGGAAAGGGCACCCTAGGATGGTTGGTATTTAAGTGTCCTCCTCCATCTCTATGACAACGAAGTCACAAGGGATGAAGAATTTCCCAACTTGAAGAGGCACATCTTGTAGAACTCCAATGGGATACTTTACAGAACAATCCGCAAGTTGGACTGAAATTGTGGTGGGCTTGAGTTCCCCCACTTGGAGCCTCTTACATATTGAATAGGGCATAAGGCTTACACTTGCCCCAAGTCACATAGGGCCCGATTTATGGTGATATCCCCCACGGCACAAGGAATGGAGAAACTCCTCGGGCCTTTAAGCTTAGGAGGGAGCTTGTTTTAGAGGATTGCACTACACTCCTCTATAAGGGAAACCATGGCATTTTCTTAAAATTTCATTTTGTTGGAGAGCATCTCTTTTAGGAACTTGGCATAAGAGGGAATATCTCGGAGATGGCATCTAAGAATCGGATATTGATTTGCAATTTCTTGATCACCTCTAGAAATTTTCCAAACTTGGCCTCATGTTTGGCCTTGGTAGGCCTTTGAGGGAAAGGAACCGGTAGTCGATAGGGCTCACCAACCTAGGTTTTGTGGTCTCCTCATGCTTGTATTGGAGAGCTCTCCACTTTCCGGGACCAAATCATCCTTTTCTTTCAACATTTCCTTACCTTTGTCTTTGACCAATCCTTCATCCACCTCCCCTATAGGTCTTTGTGGTTCTTCAATGTAATAGCCTAACCATAAATCATGTTTATTTATTTGATTAAGTTGTGCTGTTATTTATTTCTCACATTTAATTATCGTATTTAATCATCTCGGTTGGAAAATTTTTATTTGGGGCCCCACTTTGCAACTCGGATTTTAATTATTATAAAATTTTGAGTGAATCAATAGTAGGTCCTGATAAATATGGTTTAAGAGCTTAAAGATTTTTCATAGCATCACAAAAATTTAATTTTGAACAACGAAAAATTTCAATCGCATAAAGTGAATTTTCGGTCCCAAACTCATTTAGGCCCAATTCCGGCCCAACAAGCTATTACTTCATTATCACTTGACTAAACACCATTGAATGTGTTTAATTTTTGTTGGCTTAAGCTACTTTCGCTAGATATACACTCAACTAAGTAAAACTTAGATCATTTTCATCCAAGTAAAAGACTCAAAATATCAAGCAAGCAAGCAAGCAACACTCCTCTTTCTCTCTCCTCCTTTTTCTAGTTCAAAGTAATTAAACCCTAACACTCTTCTTATTGATCTTCAGTTTTGATTCTTGTTTATATTGGTTTTGATTGTTGATCACGTAATCTTGATAGAAATAAGAATTATTTGGTGTTTAAGTTGTTGGTGAAGCTTGAAAGTATGTGAGAGTTGAGGTTGTTGGTGAAACTTGAAAGTATGTGGGAGTTGAGGTTGTTCATGATCATACAAGTTTAAACCAAAATGATGGATTTAGATTGTTTTTGTATTTGATTTTGCGGTCATTTATCTTATTGATGATTATGATGGCGTCCTTTGTGATTTTGGATGAGATGAAGATGAATTAAGTCAGTCATACGCTAGGGTTTAGGTAATTATGCATGGTTTGAATTATTAATGCAAATAAGTGAGGTTATGGAAGCTTTATAAGTGTTTTTATGGAAAGAATGATTGTAAAACCTGTAAATATGATCATGTACTGATTTTGAGTAATATGGTCATTTAAGGTGATGAGAAGGAACAAGGCTTTGTTCAATGATTTTAAGGAATGATTTTAGATGGGGACTTATGTGAAAAGAAATGAGAAAGCAAAACTAGTGTCGCTGTGAACTGGCAGAAAACAGGGGTCACTTTGCCGAGAAACTGGTAATGATTTGCCCAGCTAAAAACTATGACCTTATACATATATACATATACACATACACACACACACACACACACACACACAC
>JAKOGI010005011.1:0-12500 GCA_029747015.1 Carnegiea gigantea | reverse complement strand
AAACATTCCAAACTTACTGCTATTTGAAAACTGTAAGCATTTGGCTTGTTTATGCGATAATGAGATTTCTTTGCAAACTTTCAACGTGAACGTTTCTTAAACAGGATGAAGTTAATGAAGTGTAACTCGAAACTTAATAGAAATTTAAATACACATATAGCATACAATCAGCTAAACCCATAATTAGGCTTGAAATGGCCCTTTTCAAGTCGTTTAAATTCTTTTAAACACGAGAATAAGTCATAACAAACACAGGCTTTAAACATTTTCAATCTCACTTTTAGCTCACTTTTAAACTTCCTAAACCTATCGATTATTCAGTCGAGTCACGAACTGAGTAGTTCGACGATTTAGGATTTCTCATAGGCTACAAATATTTTCATAAACTACCAGACAATTGTTAAGAACTTAGAAGCATTTGAAATCATGAAAACATACATTTAACAATCTTTCTTAAACATGTCTGCATTTCGAAAACTATTCACTTAATATCACTTAGCATATTGAGGGGAAAAAGGATTCACATATAGCACATTCATACACTTCATATCACAACTGGACAGAATCTGTCCAACGAGCCACACATGGCCTCGCAATCCATACGATTGCGGCAATTCACAGCCCAGGCTCCCTCCTCACACAGCACCGACCACAAGAACCTTAAACCACGCAATAGTTTCACCTCAAGCCATCCAACTACTAACTCGGTTAAATATTGCCACCAATAAACCAACAATATATAAAACAATCGTATATAAATATGACATTCATGCTAAATAGTCAACTTAGAAATTAGCGTATACTAAACTGACATAAATAGAGACTTGAAGCGACATTTACTTTCCAGTTCACAAACCATGGATCATAGGCATAATATTCCACTATAATAACTACGAATAGACTTCGAACAAGCCCAAACTGATTTAATCGTAGCCTTTAGACTTGATTCATTTTACTCTACCATTATTTCATTTACTCGGTTGAACTCTTTAATCTTTAACCAGATTCAAGTGTGACGAACTGATACTATAACAATCCTATAGCATATTCTGTTTATTCCAAATTCTTCAACTGATCAATTCACTCAATCACACATCAAATCAACATGCCACCCAGAATCAGTGCCACACTTGTGATTTCTTAATATCAATTCTAATTTATCCAAATTGATCCCTAAGCTCAGAATCGACATGTAGTAACTGAATTCAATTTAAATCGTTGAAAATAGTAATAATTAGGAGTAAAGAAATTCCCACCTCGAATCCGAGCTAAGTGTTTCGTTCGAAGGGCTGACCGGCTTGACTTTAGGCTCAAACAACTCCAAATCTTTCGGCTCTTGTATCCCCCACGCTCGAACCAGGCCCAAATTGCGCCCAAAGTCATGAAATTTGAACCCTAGAAATGACCCAAAATCACTTCCTGAATTCAGGTTGAATCGGGTGTTTTTAGGAGGTGATTTCCACCTTAATTTATAGGAAATTGAAACAACTAAGAGTTGGAGTGTATGGCCATACCTAGGGCACGTGTTTGAGCTCCAATTCGGCACCAGAACGTGGTTGGTTTGTTCCGATTTCGTCCCAAATTCGCACCAATTGGTTGGCCAACTTGTAGGGGAGGTCGAATGGGATGATTTGTGACAAAAAAATGGCGAAAATCTCCTGGGCTTTGAGCTTTGGTGGCATGCGTATGGTGGAGCAGAAGAGGAAGAAGATGAAGCAGAGAAAGAGAGAAGAGATGTCGTGGAAATTGGGGGGGTCGCGGCAGGTGGAGAAAGAAGGGGGGTCACACCTATTTACAAGTTTGCCCCTCCCTATTCTCTTTCATTAATTTGGTCCAAGCTGTTTAGGAAACAGTGTCGCTAGCCCAATTTGCATCCCAAACTCTAAATTTAATTATCGATAACCCGACCATTCATCGATTATTCATTTGCAAGCATGTATAGACTCGATTTAATATTTATCGAGCTGCTTCTATGGTTGCCAACCTAATCATATTCGGGGTCCTACTTGAATTAGTACTCGCTAATAACCGTTAATAGTGCTTATTAAAAATCATTGAATGATTTTCAAAACTAATAACAATAATATTATTACCGGCGACAAAAATATTCTTTTTTTAATAAAATCATCACTCATATAGGCACGTCAATAATTAATTTAACTTGTATCGTTCAATAAAATAGGTTTTTATAAGGTAAAAAGGTGTTACGAACAGCTTAACAGAAAATCAGGTACACGGGCCTTACACTCTCCCCCCTTAAAAGAATTTCGTCCTCGAAATTGCTTATTTGGAGGAATTAATACGTGTACTTCATCCGCATCTCTTTCATAATTCAAGGCACTTTACGCTTAGTTATTCATTCAGCCTTCATCATAGCATTCCATCCTTGGATTCCTACTCGAACCAAGTCATCAGGGAGCGCTCTTCCTCGCGCTATAACAACTCGATCTCAACAAGTATGATCAGTATAGTATATAGTTTTTAAGGAAGGAGTTATGAAGTGTTGCACATGCATCTCATGAGGTTTACTAACAAGTTCCTTTGTGATGAATGACAAGCGGGAGAGCAATACTCGAATGACGGGATGGCGGCATAAAGTTGGTTATCAAGAGAATACCTGACTTTGTGTTGGTAGGTTCCCAAGTCTCTTTTCCCTTCTAGCTATGCATCCGATTGCCAGTTTGTGGCTTCTGGTTGCTTTTTCTATCCCCTGAGGGAGTGCCAATGGTTAGGCGATCTCATTGTGTCACTAGCTTGATTCCCTTTCCGGATCTCTGAGTGTGACCCCGACTATTCCATGTGACCCTTGGGGAATTAGTGGCTTTATGACCTATATCACCACATTCAAAACATGAGCTCGTGAAGTTTCTGCATAGGCCAGGGTGCTGACATCCACACTGGCCACAGGTTTTCCTTGGTTTCCATTGGGCGGCTTGCTTTCCCTTATCCTGTTTTATCTCAGATTTAAACCTCCTAAAGTTTCTCCTTCCTTGGAAATTGGGTTCTCTAGGGCCAATTTCCCTCTTTGCTCAGCCTTTTTCTTTGTTTTCAACCTTGGTTCATCTATGATGCGGGCTACCTTCACAGCCCTCTGGTACATTTCTTGAAAGTTGGTATATGCGTACCCTGCTATTATCTGCTTTATTTCTCCTTTTAACCCCTGTTAAAAGTGGTTCATTCTCATTTCTTCGGTGGCCACCTGATTTGGGGCAAATCGGCTCAGCTCATTGAACTTCGCCGCATATTCCGTCATGCTCATTTCTCCTTGTTTCAAGCATAAAAACTCCCGTTCTTTAACCTTCCTTACGTCTCGAAGGCAATATTGAGCGTCTATTAAGGCCTTCAGTTGATTCCAGGTTAACACCGGTTCACCTACCTTAGGTTTCACTGTTCCCCACCAGAATTCAGCTTCTTTTTCAAATCGATAAGCGGCTAGGTGCACCTTGAATCTTCAGGGCACTCCATGATCTTAAATAAGTTTTCCATTCGCCGAAGCCACTACTCATATACCATAGGGTCGGTTCCACCTTTAAACTTGGGAGGTTTAAGCTTATTAAATTGACATATCATCTCCATGGCAGTTGGTTCTGGTATGAGTCCGCGTTGAGGAGGCATCTATCACACAATTACACAAGGAATCACTGAGTTCTAATTTCAACTAGGATGAACTTCCTTGGTTAATGAAATGATTGGCAAATGACGGGAGTTGTTATGGATAGCCCCAGGTCTAGTTCAGTTCAACCTTCATATAGTCATACGCGCATATCACATCTTTTCCAAAGGAAATACACATGCATGCTTACACAAACTAGTGAGTTTATAATGCTTGATCAGCACCAACTGCACTTATTTCGTTGAATACCGACAGCGTGACTTAGGAGTCACGGGATTTCTCATCATCCTAGTAGTCCATGATTTAAGAAAAATAAACTAAAAGGGTTTACATTCTAACATACGACTCACATTTGACTGAGTGGCTTAAGCGGATCACACAAAAGTCAATTAATCAAGTCACCTGGCACATTAGGAACATATTTCATCAATGGTGCACCCACAAAGTCACTTTAAGGTGGGAGGAAAAGCTACTTAGCTCTTATACTAACGCATAACTTGCCCCTCTTAGTCAATCGACTTACTCAAGCCACACATAAGTCACAAATGTCCATACTATAAGGCATACTTGCACACAAAGTAGGCATACGTCACATAATCACAGAGTATTTCTAGACGGCTAGATAAAATGCAAGACTCAGGTAGCGGCCTATGGTCACAGGACCTTTGCTTTGATACCATCAATGTAACACCCCCAACCCCTAGGGTTAGGAGCGTTACGTTTTCTTACTTCTTACTAAATTCCTGAGACGAAATGGACAGAGTTTCCCCTAAAAACTAACCGTTTCTAGGCTAAAAGCCTTACAATCATCCCCTGCAAATCAATGGAAGCGCATAGCATTTAAAAGAAGCTCGACGGCTGCACGCCGGAGTTCATAACTCAACGAGCCACCCGCTCGGAGTACACCAACCAGAATAATTCTTTAATGCATGAAAAGTAAAAGGTACGTCTCAACGGTCTACACAACCGGAGCACTGGGGTTTACATCTCAAAACACAGCTAATTCAAAATAAAGACATCTAACTGGACAGATGGTTGGCTCACACGGCCATACAGAGCGATTCATAAACAATATGCATTATCTGAGTTAGAAAACTTAGTTTATAACATTACAGACTGGGAATACATTAAATCACTTCGTTAAACACTTGAATTTATTTCCATAAGGCATACATGACTCTTTTTCAAGTAGGGGTAGACTCCAACTCGTGTAAGTAGCTTGACTTCCACCTGTCATAACAAAAGCCTGGGAAAAAGAGGGAAAAAGTAATGGAATGAGCAACCACACGCTCAGTGAGAATTTCCCCTACTCCCTAAAACCCAAAACCGTTGTACGCAATAATACTAATAATAGCCACATATCACGCATTCATACTATTACTATCATTTTAGGCAATCAAAATCCCCGAGGAAAGATCACCCCTCCTAAAACTTCATTCTAACCCCTCAACTCATTCATAGGTCCTTAATGACCAATCTTCCGTTCTAACAAGCATTCAGACACTTAATCAAGTAGCACAAGGATGAATATGATGCTTTCAAATACGCTTGTGAAAACACAGTGACTCTTGTTATATTCAAATAACAGTTTATAAATCATACTAGCTCCTTTAATGCTTATAACTCTTTCTAAGGGCTCTTGAAACACCCAAATTGGTAAGAAGACTTTGCAAGAACATTCTTTCATAAGATAAGCACTTTGAAAAGCTTAAATGTATGATCCATTACTAGGATGTAGCTATACTTCATTTGAAACTTCATTTAAACTATATTCAGGACATATTCATAAAAGATATGCAGGTTTCGTACAATTGAAAGCTTTCTTCTTTTCTTAAGAATGCTTTACTTGGCTTCTTGAGGCTCGTGTTACTTTAAAAGAATTTCTTTTCTTTCCTGAACTGTTTAGAATCGCAAAAAGCCATATCTCCTTTAAAAATATCTTACTGTGCTAGCTAGGGAGGTCAACACCGTCCTTAAGTGAGATCGTTACTCTTACTCTACGTTATCCCCGGGGTATACGTACTTATCTTTTGGTCAAAATGCGTCTCAGTAGATAAACTCAAACTTTGATATTGTCCTCTGCGGGGCAACAGCTCACACCAAGATAATCATATCTTGAGTCCAGTCCCCCCCAAGGTTTTCTTACGTGTCACACATCATAACTTATCAGGGGAACCGCTCACACCAAGATAACTAATATCTTGAGTCCAGTTCCCAGGAACAGCTCACACCAAGATAATTTATATCTTGAGTCCAGTTCCTAACTTTTCTTTAGGGGAAAACAGCTCACGCCTTCTTTGCGTTCAGTTTCCAGGAACAGCTCACACCAAGATAACTTATATCTTGAGTCCAGTTCCTACCCTCTGGCCAATTGCCTAGCACTTTCTTAGCCTTTAAGATCATATTTTATTTCTCTTTTTCAAATGCTTACTTGGCTGAGAACTTACTTTTTAAATAAAACGATCATAACCTTTTGAATGTTTGTAGTTTACTCGTTCTTGGCTTAAACTTCTTATAAATGAAATACATTTGCCAATTCATAAATCGACTTCGTAAATAGCTTAAAAGCTTTTCAGAATTGTAATAAGTTTGCTAACATGTAAACCAACTTCGTAAATAACTTAAAAGATTCTTATTGA
This sequence comes from Carnegiea gigantea, assembly GCA_029747015.1. Classification (NCBI taxonomy): domain Eukaryota; kingdom Viridiplantae; phylum Streptophyta; class Magnoliopsida; order Caryophyllales; family Cactaceae; genus Carnegiea; species Carnegiea gigantea. Next base: position 6,248 of record JAKOGI010005011.1, on the reverse strand, counting down.
CATCATAAGTTTATTAACACGTAAATCGACACCCTTTTAAACTTAAGAGCTTCTTAAAACGTAATAAGCTTGTAAATATGTAAACCAACTTCGCTTTAAACTTAAAAGCTTCTTATAAACGTAATACGTTTACTGAATCGTAAAACGACTTAGTCTCTAGCTTGAATACCTCGTACGAACATAATTAGTTGGCTAAATCATAAAACGACTTCGTTTTTAACTAAAAAGCTTTGTAAAAACGTAACACGACTACTAACTCGCAAAATGACTTCGTTTTTAACTTGAGAAACTTCTTATAGACGTAAAACGTTTGCTAGTTTGTAAAACAACTCCATTTCTCACTTAAAAGCTTCGTATAAACGTAATACGGCTACTAACTCGCGAAATGATTTCGTTTTTAACTTAAAAGCTTCTTATAAAGGCAATAAGTTGGTTAATACTTAAAATGACTTCACTTTAAACTTAAAAATTTCTTATGATCGTAACACGTTTACTAAATCGTAAAACAACTTAGTTTCTAACTTGAATGGTTCGTATAAACGTAGTAAGTCCCTACTAAATTGCAAAACGACTACGTTTTTAACTAAAAGGCTTTTCACAAACGTAATAAGGCTGCCCAATCGTAAAACAAATTTGTTTTTAATTGAAAGCTTCGAATAAGTGCAATAGGGTTGCTAAATCATTAAAAAAACGACTTCGTATTTAACTAAAAGGCTTCTTATAAATGTACAACGATTGCTAACTCATAGAAACGACTTAACTTTTTAGCTTAAAAGCTTCTTTTAAATGTAATACGTATTAATTCATAAAACGGAACCCATTTGGAACTTAAAGTACTTAGTTAGCGTTTAATTCAAACTAGATTCGTAATAAAATCCTCAGTTGTCCTTTTATAATTCGTTTCAATCCCTTTTTGAACTCAAAGGAAGGTGTGTAAGTAAACTGAAGGCTTAAAACATTCCAAACTTACTGCTATTTGAAAACTGTAAGCATTTGGCTTGTTTATACGATAATGAAATTTCTTTGCAAACTTTCAACGTGAACGTTTCTTAAACAAGATGGAGTTAATGAAGTGTAACTCGAAATTTAATAGAAATTTAAATACACAAATAGCATACAATTAGCTAAACCCATATTTGCCCTTGAAATGGCCCTTTGCAAGTCACTTAAATTCTTTTAAACACAAGGATAAGTCATAACAAACCAAGGCTTTAAACATTTTCAATCTCACTTTTAGTTCACTTTTAAACTTCCTAAACCTATCGATTATTCAGTCGAGTCACTAACTGAGTAGTTTGACGATTTAGGATTTCTCATAGGCTACAAACATTTTCATAAACTACCAGACAATTGTTAAGTACTTAGAAGCATTTGAAATCATGAAAACATGCATTTAACAATCTTTCTTAAACATGTCTGCATTTCGAAAACTATTCACTTAATGTCACTTAGCACATTGAGGGGAAAAAGGATTCACACATAGCACATTCATACACTTCATATCACAACTCGGTAGAATCTGCCCAACGAGCCACACATGGCCTCGCAATCCATACGATTGCGGCAATTCACAACCCAAGCTCCCTCCTCACACAGCACCGACCACAAGAACCTCAACCACACAATAGTTTCACCTCAAGCCATCCAACTACTAACTCGGTTAAATATTGTCATCAATAAACCAACAATACATAAAACAATGGTATATAAGTATGACATTCATGCTAAATAGTCAACTTAGAAATTAGCGTATACTAAACTGACACAAATAGAGACTTCAAGCGACATTTACTTTCCAGTTCGCAAACCATGGATCATAGGCATAATATTCCACTGTAATAACTATGAATAGACTTCGAATAAGCCCAAACTGATTTAATCGTAGCCTTTAGACTTGATTTGTTTTACTCCACCATTATTTCATTTACTCGGTTGAACTCTTTAATCTTCAACCAGGATTCAAGTGTGACGAACTGATACTATAACAATCCTATAGCATATTCTGTTTAATCCAAATTCTTCAGCTGATCAATTCACTCAATCACACATCGAATCAACATGCAATTCAACCTAAAATCAGTGCCACACTTGTGATTTCTTAATATCAATTCCACTTTATCCAAATTCATCCCTAAGCTCAGAATCGACATGCATTAACTGAATTCAATTTAAATCATTGAAAATAGTAATAACTAGGAGTAAAGAAATTCCCACCTCGAATCTGAGCTAAGTGTTTCGTTCGAAGGGCTGACCGGCTTGACTTTAGACTCAAACAACTCCAAATATTTCGGCTCTTGTTTCCCCCACGCTCCAACCAGACCCAAATCGCGCCCAAACTCATGAAATTCGAACCCTAGAAATGACCCAAAATCACTTTCTGAATTGAGGTCGAATTGGGTGTTTTTAGGAGGTGATTTCCACCCTAATTTATAGGAAATTGAAACAACTAAGAGTTAGAGTGTATGGACATACCTGGGGCATGTGTTCGAGCTCCAATTTGGCACCAGAACGTGGTTGGTTCGTTCCGATTTCGTCCCAAATTCACACCAATTGGTTGGCCAGCTTGTAGGGGAGGTCGAATGGGATGATTTGTGACGAAAAATGGCGAAAATCTCCTGGGCTTCGAGCTTTGGTGGCATGCGTATGGTGGAGCAGAGGAGGACGAAGATGAAGCAGAGAAAGAGAGAAGAGATGTCGTGAAAATTGGGGGGGTCGCGGCAGGTGGAGAAAGAAGAGGGGTTACGCCTATTTACAAGTTTGCCTCTCCCTATTATCTTTCATTAATTTGGTCCAAGCTATTTAGGAAACGGTGTCGCTAGCCCAATTTACATCCCAAACTCTAAATTCAATTATCGATAACCCGATCATTCATCGATTATTCATTCGCAAGCATGTGTAGGCTCAATTTAATATTTATCGAGCTACTTCTAAGGTGGCCAACCTAATTATATTCGGGATCCTACTTGAATTGGTACTTGCTAATAATCGTTAATAGCGCTTATTAAAAATCATTGAATGATTTTCAAAACTAATAACAATAATATTATTACCGGCGACAAAAATATTCTTTTTTTAATAAAATCATAACTCATATAGGCACGTCAATAATTAATTTAACTTGTATCGTTCAATAAAATAGGTTTTTATAAGGTAAAAAGGTGTTATGAACAGCTTAACAGAAAATCAGGTACGCGGGCCTTACACTCACGAAGGAGAACGTCATGTTATTATCAGAGAGGATTACGGAAGAAGGAGCTTGGAGGTGGGTAGAGGATGCAGATGCAATGTGGGAGGAAATGGCAGATTGTATTCGAAGGTCAGCTAAAGAAATCCTAGGTTCTTCTAGAAGAGGTGGTAACAAAATGAAGGGTGCCTGGTGGTGGAACGAGGAGGTAAAGGAGAAATTCAAGGAGAAAAAAGAGAATTATGCGGATTTCTTGAACAGTGGAGCGGATGAAGAGAGCAAGAGATTAGTACAGCTAGGTATAAGGCAGCAAAGAAGGTAGCCAAGAAAGCTGTTGCGGTAGCTAAGAACGTGGCTTATGAAAGGTTGTATCATAGACTGGAGTCCAAGGAAGGGGAGAAGGAAGTCTTTAAAGTGGCAAGGGCCAGGGAAAGAAGATCAAGGGACTTAGGTGTTATAAGGTGCATCAAGGATGAGAATGGTAAGGTGTTCTCTGAGGATTCAGAAATCAAGGAGAGATGGCAAAGGTACTTTTCCAAACTCCTTAATGGTGAAGTGAAGAAGGATGCCCGAAGTAGGGAGAGAGAGAGTAGTGAGAGACAGCTTGATCCGTAGGAGTGTGATCCTATTAGCAAGGATGAGATTAAAGAAGCCTTAAAGAAGATGCCCAATGGGAAGGCAGAGGGTCCAGATCAGATACCGGTGAAAGTGTGGAAGTGTTTGGGTGAAGAAGGATTAGAGTGGCTAACGGTCCTTTTCAATATTATTTTTAGGACCACTAAGATGCCCAAAGAATGGAGGTCTAGTACAGTCATCCCTCTGTATAAGAACAAATGTGATATTCAGGATTGTAATAATTTTAAGGATATAAAGTTGCTCAGTCACACTATGAAGTTATGAGAGAGGGTGATTGAGAGGAGGTTACGGAAGGATGTTTCGATCTCAGAGAACCAATTTGGTTTTATGCCAGGCAGATCAACCTTAGAGACGATTTACCTCCTTAGAAGGCTCATGGGTTTATATAGAGATAGAAAGGTGGATCTCCGTATGGTGTTCATTGACCTGGAAAAAGCATATGATAGAGTTTTACGGGAAGTGTTATAGAGTTGCCTGGAAAAGAAAGGAGTGTCGCTCGTGTATATTCGAGTCATTGAGGATATGTACGAGGGAGGTAGGATGAGTGTTACGACGCCAGGAGGGGTCACCAATGACTTCTTCGTTGGTATGGGCCTGCATCAGGGTTTCGCCTTAAGCCCTTTTCTTTTCACTCTAGTTATGGATGAACTTACAAGGGGAATTCAAGATGAGTTACCTTGGTGTATGCTATTTACAGATGACATTGTTCTTATTGATGAGACCAGACAGGGAGTTAATGACAAGTTGAAGCGATGGAGGCATATTTTGGAATCTAGAGGTTTTAGAGTTAGTAGATCGAAAACGGAATACCTTCATTGCTATTTTAGTGGAAGGGTGGATGGGGGGGAGAAGTCACTCTGGATGGGAGGCCGACACCTAAGGTTGATAAGTTTAAGTATCTAGGCTCAATCATTTAGCAGAACGGGGATATTGACGAAGATATTACCCAGCGAATACAGGTGGGCTAGCAAAAATGGAAATTTACCTCAGGTGTGCTATGTGATAAGAGGGTGCCCCTTGGATTGAAAGGCAGAGTCCATCGTATGGTAGTTAGACCAGCAGTTCCTTATGGATCGGAATGTTGGCCCCGAAAAAAGGCGCAGGTTCAGAGATTGATGGTGGTAGAGATGCGTATGATTAGCTGGATGTGCGGTTATACGAGAACAGACAGAATTAGGAATGGTGTAATCAGGGACTTAGTTAAAGTAGCTCCCATCGAAGATAAGTTGAGAGAAGCAAGACTCCGATGGTTTGGCTATGTGAAGAGAAGAAGTATGGACGCTCCAGTGAGGAGGTATGAGAGTATCAACATCCCCAAAGGCAAAAGAGGGAGGGGCCAACCAAAGAAGACTTTGGATGAGATGATTAGAGAGGACTTGAAAGTTGTAGGGTTAACGGAGGACTTGGCTCAGGATAGGAGATTATGGCGGGATGGGATTAAGATCTTAGAGCGCAGAGCGTTAGCCTCATAGTTGGTCACTTGGTGGCAGTAGAATGTGTCTGGTTGCGGTTTCTTCGTATGTTATGCTTGCATATAGGTAGTTCTTGCGTCTGGGAGGAGATAACATTTGCCTGCTTCTGGTTGTTAAGGTACAGCATCTCCCTCTGCTCTGTTGCACTTATGGTTACATAATTACTGCCGCCTTATGGTTTTTTTTTTCTTAATCCATTCCCTATTAATTACACTTAGCTTTCCCCATAAAATGTTTTCGCAAGACCTTTCTTCTATAAAATGTTTTCTCAAAAATTGGTTTTTGTGGGTCTTTTGGAATCAGTCTCTCTAAGGACAGAAATGCCGGTAGAGCTAAGGTCGCCTACAACTGGATCTCCTCAGAACCTGCGAAAGCGGGACCCACACTGAGAGTTGTTGTTTATTTGACTGTTTATAATATATATATATATATATATATATATATATATATATATATATATATATATATATATAAATACACATATATATGTATGTATATATGTATGTATGTATGTGTGTATATATATACATATGTATGCACGTATGTACGCATGTATATATAGATTTATAGATGTAGACACACACACACACACACACACACACACACACACACACACACACACACACACACACACACTCACACACACATATATATGCATATATATATGCATCTATGTACGTACGTATGTATGTATACATAGATTTATAGACATATAGATATATATAAATATATATATTTATATATTTTTGTGTATGTGTGTGTGTATATACATATATATATATATATATATATATATATATATATATATATATATATATATATACATATATATATCTGTCTATATATATATACATATATATATGTGTGTGTATATATATATATATACAAACACACACACACACATATATATATATATATATATATATATATATATATATATATATATATATATATAT
>JAKOGI010005010.1:0-17728 GCA_029747015.1 Carnegiea gigantea | reverse complement strand
GATTACAATGAATGGTTGGTCAATAAGGAACTTTCCTTTTACCAATATATCAAGATTATTAAGGCCTATCGAGCCCTCCTTGAAGACCTTAATCATCACCCAGTACTCATCATTATGCCAACAGGCTACGTACAAACGTGCAAATATTTCCATCAACATTTTGAATATTGGACTACCTATGAGCCCCATATTTTCCGGTTCGTCTCAAAAATCTTCCCTGACCTTCACATCTGCCCTATTGACCAAACCTACTCTCATGTTTTAATTCCTTTAAAATATGGAATTAACTTTGACGCATCCTGTTTGGTCCCTACTGCAAATGGCCTTCAATGTGGCCTTCTCCTCAAATACAGCAAATTATCCTGATCTCAGACAGGAAGTACATTTACAACAAAGGCTGGCAAAGGTCACATGACCTTTGGCAAAATGCAAAAGCCAAATAATACAAAAGAGCCTGCAAGGGTCATTTGGCCCTTGGCAAAAGTAAAGGCCATTCGTACTAACGAATCTTTTCTTTTGCAGCCTTCGACAAAATACACTGTTCATCTGCAGTGTCCCCACTGACAAAAAGCAAACAGTGTAATGATAAGGATGATGACTCACCTTTCATTACGTGTCCACGACAAAAGGAATCTGCTTTACAAAAAGAAGACTCACCTTTCCAGTACATGATGGCCGACAAAGAGCATCTACTTTTGATGTCCAAACAAAATTACAATTATGAAGAGTTCTCTTACACCTCTATTTAAGGAGTGCTCATCAAGTGAAGAAGGCAGAGTGAAAAAAAAGAAGCATCTTCAAGCTTTCAAAACTCTCTCTCAGTTTTCTTCAACAAAATTTTCTAGCTTTAAGTTATATTTTGTACTTCTACATTTTAGAGTTTCCAACATTTCCAACATTTCCAAGTTCATTTGTAAGTTCTTGTATTACATTTCTTTCAGTTTTATCTGTTACTCCGTACATTTCAATAAACTTTAAGTAACATTTCTGTTTACATTTCTGGTCCATTTCTTAATTATTAACGATCCTGTATCATCAGAGATGGAGGATCAATAATGGTATTTCCTTCAAAAATTTCCAAATCGACTGGGATATGATCAAAGCTGATTATTACTCAGTTCCAAATACCTCTTTGCGAACTTGGTTCGAACAAATGGATCGTTCCCTCATGGAATCCATTAAAAAAGAGTGGATTTCGGACATGGAACGTCTTCGTACAAATATTCCTTTCTTTCTTTGGTTCCCTACATTTGCTTCCAAACATGGTCTTCAGAATGTTTACCAAATACCCAGTATTAATGTTCAAACTTCCCTTATGAAAGTTTGACATTTTCAAAATGGTTCTAGTGTCTCCTCTGTCCATCCCCCTGCAGATGATCTTAAGCTTCTGCACAAAGATGACACCATTCTGGCGACACCTTTTCGCAAAGGCCGGGAGGGGAGTGAGGTAGTCAAACTAGATGACCTAAAAAAGGTTCATCAACAAGCCAATTATACGAACACTATCCTTCAAACAATTGCTGAACAGCTTAACTAAGTTTCAGCCCAAATTGCTGAAAACAAGCGTAACCAAATGACCCATACCAAGCAAGAACCTAAAGATGAAGGTTCTCCACCTTTCTTCAAAACAGATCCAATTCCAAAACCCAGATTAGAAGCCTTTCATAAACAAACAGAATCCTCAAATAATCATTACCTCAAACTCATTTCTGACCAACTCAAGACTCTTGAGTTAGCTTCGTCCAAACCCTCAACATCTTGCATAGACAAAACTTATCAAAAGATCCAAGATGAGTCGTCCACTAGTGATGAATCTAGTGATGACTCAGTAGAGAGTCATGACGTTCGGCAACAAGAAGGTCGTGATACTCTGCAAACCATTGACAACATCCTTGATGAACCAACCACAGTTAACAAACTTCACAATTGGTCTAGAGGTCCAGGAAAGAATTTCTATCCTAGGCCAACTCCACCTGATGTTCAATATGAAGAGCGTGGATCCTTTGCCTCATCTAGTTTTGATGGCAGGTCCATTCATCAATGGAATATCGATGGAAAGGCGGAACATGAAATCCTTTCCACAGTCCAAGAAATGTGGATGGCACATAATGCTTACAAAACCCAGGGTCATAGTGATACCAACATAGCAGTTGCCCTAGTAATAGGTTTTATAGGACAACTTAAGTCTTGGTGGGATAATACCTTTACCACAGAACAAAGACAAGCCATCCTAACGCACAAAAAGATTGTTAGGAATCCTACCACAGGACTTGAAGAAGAACAAGATGATTGTGTGCAAACTCTTTTGCATACAATTACTCTTCATTTCCTTGGTAACCCAAAAGAAGAGCAAGCCGTTGCTAAAACAATTCTCATCAATTTAAGATGTCCGTCCCTGACATATTATAGATGGTATAAGGATGTCTTTCTTACAAATGCTCTTAAACGGGAAGACAATACCCAAGATTTCTGGAAAGAAAGATTTATTGCAGGATTACCAAATTTATTCGGTGAAAGAATCCTCAATAAACTTCGACAGAATTTTGGCACAAATGATATCCCGTTTGGATTATTAACATTTGGTCAATTATTTGGTATTGTCAAAACTGAAGCTTTAAGTCTTTGTAATGAGATTAGGCTTCAATCCAAATATGGGAATGAGCGAACCCAATCTAGAAAGGAGATGGGTACGTTCTGTGAAGCTTTTGGAATTACAAAGATTATGGCTCCTTCTACGGCCCGGAAAAAGGCCCAGAAGAAACAAAAGCCCAAATCAAGACAGCCCTTTACTCAATCCAAACCTTTTGTCAAAAAAGAAACCAAGCCAGTTTCAAAAAAGAGAAGGTCTCCTAAGGACCAAAAGCCCATTGTCTGTTACAAATGTGGCAAAGTAGGCCACAAGGCTCCTTAATGCAAAACAGAATAAAAGATTAATGAGTTGTTTTCAGAAGATCCAGAACTCAAATAAAAACTTCTGGCACTCCTCATTAAGGAACCCTCAGGGTCTGAAAGTGAAGACAACTATTATGATGGATCCAGTGATGATTCAGAATATGAGTCTTCGCCAATTAAGACTCTTAATGTCATTTCCTCCAAATCCAAAAAAGAATTCCTTATTGAGTTAATAGGACAAATCCCTGACCTCGATGTCAAAAAAGATTATCTTCAGCGCCTCAAAGATTTCATCCTTGAAGAAGAAGATAAACCAAAATTTGATTTTGGACCTTCTTCGTCCTTCAATCAAATCTTTGAGAATTATCCTATTCCAAATCCTTTCCAACCCGTCACTACAAAACAATTACAAACTGAGCTCAACGAACTCAAAAGTCAAGTTCGTATCCTCAAATCTGATGTCATCCTCCTCAAAACAAAAGATTTAGAGATTGATGCAAAAATATCAATGCTGGAATCTCTAAAAACAAATCCTCCTCTTCCTCTACCTGACTTACATTCCTCTGAAATATCAGAAGTTGATATTCCTCAAACTCAATTTTTACAAACAATTTCCCGTATTACCTTTCAAAAATGGTACTCTATAGTCAATTTAGTTGTTGATGAATTCTCTATGAATGTCATCGCTCTAATTGACAGTGGAGCAGATCAAAATTGCCTTAGAGAAGGAGTTGTTCCTACTAAGTACTGTGAGCGTTCAAATGAAGAGCTTGTCAGTGCTAGTGGCGATCCTTTACATATTCGTTATAAATTAGAAAAAGGATATATTCGTAATAACAATTACTGTTTCAAAAATGTGTTTCTTGTTATTAGCAATATCACAAATGATTTGATTTTAGGTACTCCTTTCTTGACACAAATCTACCCCTTTACTGTTTCAAAAAGTGGTATTCATACAAAGGTTTTAGGAAATCCTATTACATTTCACTTCCTAACCTCCACTCACCAAAGGAAGGTTATGGAATTACAATCTTCTTCAATTTTTAGACAAATCAATTGTCTTCAGTCAAAGCAAAATCAGATTTCCTATCTCCAGGAAGAAATTTCCTACAAAAAAATTGAAGAACAATTACTCAACCCCTCTTTACAATTAAAAATTTCTGATTTAAAAAAAGTTTTCAAAGAAAAGGCATGTGCTGATCTTCCCAATACTTTCTGGGAAAGAAAGAAACATGTCATCTCTTTACCTTATGAACCTGGGTTCGATGAAAGAAATATTCCCACCAAGGCTCGTCCCACTCAAATGAATTCTGAACTTCTTGAACATTGCAAAAAAGAAATTCAAGTTTTACTTGATAAAAACCTAATTAGACCTTCGAAATCTCCCTGGAGTTGTGCAGCCTTTTATGTTAATAAAACTGCTGAAAAGGAAAGAGGAGTTCCTCGCTTGGTTATTAATTACAAACCTTTAAACAAAGTTTTACAATGGATTCGCTATCCTCTTCCCAATAAAAGAGATTTACTAAATAGACTTCATAGTGCAACATTATTTTCTAAATTTGATATGAAGTCTGGATTCTGGCAAATCCAAATTAAGGATAACGATAGATACAAAACCGCTTTTACAGTTCCATTTGGGCATTACGAATGGAATGTTATGCCATTTGGTCTTAAAAACGCCCCCTCTGAATTTCAAAACATCATGAATGACATTTTCACTCCATACACAGATTACATTATCGTTTATATTGACGACGTTTTGGTCTTTTCAAAATCCATTGAACAACATTTTAAGCATCTGCACCATTTCCTCCGAATCATTCAACAAAATGGTTTAGCACTCTCTGCATCCAAAATGATTTTATTCCAAACCAAAATCAGATTTCTAGGACATAATATTTATCAAGGTACCATTAAGCCCATTCAAAGATCCTTAGCCTTTGCTGACAAATTTCCAGACGAAATCAAAGATAAAACCCAGTTACAAAGATTCTTAGGATGTCTAAATTATGTGTCAGAATTCTTTCCTCACCTAAAACAATTATGTGCTCCCATTTATAGTCGTCTTAGGAGGAACCCTCAGCCTTGGACAAACAAGCATACAGTCATTGTTCAGCATATTAAGAAATGCATTAAGACATTACCATGTCTACATATTCCCAGTCCCTCAGCATTTATGATTGTTGAAACTGATGCATCTGACATAGGTTATGGTGGCATTTTAAAACAAAAATTGTCATCGCATAGCCAAGAACAATTAGTTAGATATCATTCAGGTTTATGGATTAGTGCACAAAAGAATTACTCTACAATCAAAAAGGAAATTTTATCCATTGTTCTCTGTGTTACAAAATTTCAAGATGATTTGTATTTCAAAAAATTTCTTCTCAGATCAGATTGCAAATCTGCAAAAGAAATTTTACAAAAAGATGTCAAAAATCTGGTTTCCAAACAAATTTTTGCCCGTTGGCAGGCAATCCTTTCAGCATTTGATTTTGATATAGAATTTATCAAAGGAAATGCTAATTCTTTACCTGATTTCCTTACAAGAGAGTTCTTACAAGGAAAAATTAATACAAAATTCCTGTTGTAGACTATCAGATGAGCTCCTCCAGAAGCAGCGGCCACGACAAAGGAAAAGCCATACAAATGACAGATGACCCTTTAACTGTCCCTACCATCATTTTCTCTTCTTTTGACAAAAGTTTTCCACCTTATGGCAACCCTCCGATTATCCACTCTCATTCCTCACAGACAAATCCAAACACCAATGCCCTTAGCACATTCCCCCTTAACAATTATCCACATGAACCTCTCCTATTTCATCTCCGTGATTATGAATTATTTTACACATTTTTCTGTGGTCCTCGGTACAATGAATATGCCATTTTCATCGATTACAATGAATGGTTGGTAAATAAGGAACAGCCCTTTTACCAATATCTCAAAATTATTAAGGCCTATCGAGCCCTCCTTGAAGACATTAATCATCACCCAGTACTCATCATTATGCCAACAGGCTACGTACAAACTTGCAAATATTTCCATCAACATTTTGAATATTGGACTGCCTATGAGCCCCATATTTTCCGGTTCGTCTCAAAAATCTTCCCTGACCTTCACATCTGCCCTATTGACCAAACCTACTCTCATGTTTTAATTCCTTTAAAATATGGAATTAATTTTGACGCATCCTGTTTGGTCCCTACTGCAAATGGCCTTCAATGTGGCCTTCTCCTCAAATACAGCAAATTATCCTGATCTCAGACAGGAAGTACATTTAAAACAAAGGCTGGCAAAGGTCACATGACCTTTGGCAAAATGCAAAAGCCAAATAATACAAAAGAGCCTGCAAGGGTCATTTGGCCCTGGCAAAAGTAAAGGCCATTCGTACTAACGAATCTTTTCTTTTGCAGCTTTCGACAAAATACACTGTTCATCTACAGTGACCCCACTAACAAAAACAAACAGTGTAATGATAAGGATGATGACTCACCTTTCATTACGTGTCCAAGACAAAAGGAATCTGCTTTACAAAAAAGAAGACTCACCTTTTCAGTACATGATGGCCGACAAAGAGCATCTACTTTTGATGTCCAAACAAAATTACAATTATGAAGGGCTCTCTTTCACCTCTATTTAAGGAGTGCTCGTCAAGAGAAGAAGGCGGAGTGAAAAAAGAGAGTAAAAAAGAAGCATCTTCAAGCTTTCAAAAACTTTCTCTCAGCTTTCTTCAACAAAACTTTCTAGCTTTAAGTTATCATTTGTACTTCTACATTTCAGAGTTTCCAACATTTCCAAGTTCATTTGTAAGTTCTTTGTATTACATTTCTATCAGTTTTATCTGTTACTCTGTACATTTCAATAAACTTTAAGTAACATTTCAGTTTACATTTCTGTTCCATTTCTTAAGTATTAACGATCCTGTCAGCAGAGAGTGGAGGATAATAATGGTATTTCCTTCAAAAGTTCAAAAATCGTACTGGGATATGATCAAAGCTGATTATTACTCAGTTCCAAATACCCTTTGCGCACTGGTTCGAACAAATGGATCGTTCCCTCAGGAATCATTAAAAAACATAGGGAGTGGAAATTTCGGACATGGAAAGTCTTCGGTACAAATATCCTTGCTTTCTCTTAGTTGCCCCACATTTGCGGCCAAACCATGGTCTTCAGAATGTTTACCCAAAATACCCAGTATTAATGTTCAAACTGTCCTTAGAAAGGTTGGCATTTTCACAAGGGTTCTAGTATCCATCGGTCCATCCTCCTGCAGGATGATCTTAAGCTTCTGCATACAGGTGACACCATTCTGGCGACACCTTTTCGCAAAGGCCGGGAGGGGAGTGAGGTAGTCAAAATAGATGACCTAAAAAAGGTTCATCAACAAGCCAATTATACGAACACTATCCTTCAAACAATTGCTGAACAGCTTAACCAAGTTTCAGCCCAAATTGCTGAAAACAAGCGTAACCAAATGACCCATACCAAGCAAGAACCTAAAGATGAAGGTTCTCCACCTTTCTTCAAAACAAATCCAATTCCAAAACCCAGATTAGAAGCCTTTTATAAACAAACAGAATCCTCAAATAATCATTACCTCAAACTCATTTCTGACCAACTCAAGACTCTTGAGTTAGCTTCGTCCAAACCCTCAACATCTTGCATAGACAAAACTTATCAAAAGATCCAAGATGAGTCGTCCACTAGTGATGAATCTAGTGATGACTCAGTAGAGAGTCATGACGTTCGGCAACAAGAAGGTCGTGATACTCTGCAAACCATTGACAACATCCTTGATGAACCAACCACAGTTAACAAACTTCACAATTGGTCTAGAGGTCCAGGAAAGAATTTCTATCCTAGGCCAACTCCACCTGATGTTCAATATGAAGAGCGTGGATCCTTTGCCTCATCTAGTTTTGATGGCAGGTCCATTCATCAATGGAATATCGATGGAAAGGCGGAACATGAAATCCTTTCCACAGTCTAAGAAATGTGGATGGCACATAATGCTTACAAAACACAGGGTCATAGTGATACTAACATAGCAGTTGCCCTAGTAATAGGTTTTACAGGACAACTTAAGTCTCGGTGGGATAATACCTTTACCACAGAACAAAGACAATCCATCCTAACGTACAAAAAGATCGTAAGGAATCCTACCACAGGACTTGAAGAAGAACAAGATGATTGTGTGCAAACTCTTTTGCATACAATTACTCTTCATTTCCTTGGTAACCCAAAAGAAGAGCAAGCCGTTGCTAAAACAATTCTCATCAATTTAAGATGTCCGTCCCTGACATATTATAGATGGTATAAGGATGTCTTTCTTACAAATGCTCTTAAACGGGAAGACAATACCCAAGATTTCTGGAAAGAAAGATTTATTGCAGGATTACCAAATTTATTCGGTGAAAGAATCCTCAATAAACTTCGACAGAATTTTGGCACAAATGATATCCCGTTTGGATTATTAACATTTGGTCAATTATTTGGTATTGTCAAAACCGAAGCTTTAAGTCTTTGTAATGAGATTAAGCTTCAATCTAAATATGGGAATGAGCGAACCCAATCTAGAAAGGAGATGGGTACGTTCTGTGAAGCTTTTGGAATTACAAAGATTATGGCTCCTTCTACGGCCCGTAAAAAGGCCCAGAAGAAACAAAAGCCCAAATCGAGGCAACCCTTTGCTCAATTCAAACCTTTTGTCAAAAAAGAAACCAAACCAGTTTCAAAAAAGAAAAGGTCTGCTAAGGACCAAAAGCCCATTGTCTGCTACAAATGTGGCAAAGTAGGCCACAAGGCTCCTCAATGCAAAACAGAACAAAAGATTAATGAGTTGTTTTCAGAAGATCCAGAACTCAAACAAAAACTTCTGGCACTCCTCATTAAGGAATCCTCAGGGTCTGAAACTGAAGACAACTATTATGATGGATCCAGTGATGATTCAGAGTATGAGTCTTTACCAATTAAGACTCTTAATGTCATTTCCTCCAAATCCAAAAAAGAATTCCTTATTGAGTTAATAGGACAAATCCCTGACCTCGATGTCAAAAAAGATTATCTTCAGCGCCTCAAAGATTTAATCCTTGAAGAAGAAGATAAACCAAAATTCGATTTTGGACCTTCTTCGTCCTTCAATCAAATCTTTGAGAATTATCCTATTCCAAATCCTTTCCAACCCGTCACTACAAAACAATTGCAAACTGAAATCAACGAACTCAAAAGTCAAGTTCGTATCCTCAAAACAGATGTCATCCTCCTCAAAACAAAAGATTTAGAGATTGATGCAAAATTATCAATGCTAGAATCTCTAAAGGCAAATCCTCCTCCACCTGATTTGCATTCCTCAGAAATATCAGAAGTTGATATTCCTCAAACTCAATTTTTACAAACAATATCCCGTGTTACCTTTCAAAAATGGTACTCTATAGTCAATTTAGTTGTTGATGACTTCTCTATGAATGTCATCGCTCTAATTGACAGTGGAGCAGATCAAAATTGTCATAGAGAAGGAGTTGTTCCTACTAAGTACTGTGAGCGTTCAAATGAACAGCTTGTCAGTGCTAGTGGCGATCCTTTACATATTCGTTACAAATTAGAAAAAGGATATATTCGCAATAACAATTACTGCTTCAAAAATGTATTTCTTGTTATTAGTAATATTACTAATGATTTGATTTTAGGTACTCCTTTCTTGACACAAATCTACCCCTTTACGGTTTTAGAAAATGGTATTCATACAAAGGTTTTAGGAAATCCTATTACATTTCATTTCCTAACCTCCACTCACCAAAAGAAGGTTATGGAACTACAATCCTCTTCAATTTTTAAGCAAATCAATTTAATCCAATCAAAACAAAATTCCTTCTTTCAAAACGAACGCATTAAGCCATTACCATGTCTGCATATTCCCAATCCCTCTGCATTTATGATTGTAGAAACTGATGCATCTGACATAGGTTATGGTGGCATTTTAAAACAAAAACTTCCCTCGCATGACCAAGAACAATTAGTTAGGTATCATTCAGGTTTATGGATTGGTGCACAAAAGAATTACTCTACAATTAAAAAAGAAATTTTATCCATTGTCCTCTGTGTTACAAAATTTCAAGATGATTTATATTTCAAAAAATTCCTGATTCGAATCGATTGCAAATCTGCAAAAGAAATTTTACAAAAGGATGTCAAAAATCTGGTTTCCAAACAAATTTTTGCCCGATGGCAAGCAATCCTTTCCGCATTTGATTTTGATATGGAATTCATCAAAGGAGAAACAAATGCTTTATATGATTTCCTTACAAGAGAATTCTTGCAAGGAAAGATTAACCCACAAATCTCTCTTGCAGTATTCAACATGAATAGAAACAAACCAGGAGGCAAAGATGAAGGCAAAAGCATTCGAAGAGCAGAAGATTATCAAATTACTGTCCCTACAAAATTACCTCTTCAAAACCACTTCCAAACCCTAGCCAATTATCCCCCGTTACCATACAAAACCGTGGTCTCTCGACCAACTGCCAAATCAACTAATGACAATTCCTATACCGTTCGGTACACAGAACATTTGTGCCTAACTACTCACAAAACCATACCAACCACTGACATTTTAAAACCTTTGGTTAAAAAGATCTTCGGCAGTCTTCATTTCGCCACTGACCATACACAAAAAACCCAACAATTTTATGAGCTAATCTTAGTCGATAGTCATTCTGCTGATATCAGCCATACCCATGAGAAAACCAACCCAAACCACATCCTCTTTTCCAAATGTATTATTCGACGAGTTCTCAGTGCTCAGCAATGGAAAGATTTGTTTGAAGAACGATCCTTTTCTGTACCATTTGCCCCACAAACCTACAATTACAATGATTATAGGACGGCTTGGTACCGAGCCTTTCTATATTTACCTGAAACCCATTCTTGGTTCTTTAATTTTCATGACAATTGTCCCTTATAATTTCCTATTTGGTTTTACTACTGGTGGACTTGGTTCGGATGTTCACTCTCTGTATTACCATTTGAAGCCCAAGGCGGATGGGACTTTTGGGACAAGAATATGTCCTCCCTGGATGCGGATACAAAAGAACTGCAATTCTTTCGGGTTATCAACATTGCCTGGATTTTTAGTTGGGAATACAGACTTCAGAATTACTTGAAGAATGCATTTCCTCTATCCCTGGTCCGGGTTTACAAAGTTAAATGGTGGCCTGAATTCAAAACACAATTATGTGGCAGTGGAAATGTGGAGCACTACTGTCGCACCAAATCTAAGAAGTTCACACTCCACAATCTCCATACATTTGAAGCAAAAACATACGTTGGACCTTCTACTCCTCGAAAGAAAGAAAGTCCGTCATCATCAACAAAAACAAAGAGCAAGGGTCTCTCCCAAAAGGAGAAAGAAGTTCTTGAATATCTCAAAGATGACCCTCAGATGAGACAAATATTTTTACAAAAAATTCTGGACAAGGCCAATGAATCTGAGGAAGTCAGTTCAACAGCGTCAAACAATGACAAAAATAATGACATGTATCAAGATTCACAAGACCCATATGAATTATGAATAATCCTGACAAAGGCTGGCAAAGGTCACATGACCTTTGGCAAAATGCAAAAGCCAAATAATACAAAAGAGTCAGCAAGGGTCATTTGGCCCTTGGCAAAAGTAAAGGCCATTCGTACTAACGAATCTTTTCTTTTGCAGCTTTCGACAAAATACACTGTTCATCTACAGTGACCCCACTAACAAAAAGCACACAGTGTAATGATAAGGATGATGACTCACCTTTCATTACGTGTCCAAGACAAAAGGAATCTGCTTTACAAAAAAAAGACTCACCTTTTCAGTACATGATGGCCGACAAAGAGCATCTACTTTTGATGTCCAAACAAAATTATAATTATGAAGGGCTCTCTTCTATCTCTATTTAAGGAGTGCTCGTCAAGGGAAGAAGGCAGATTTAAGAAAAAGCTTGGAAAAGAAAGTGAAAAAGAAGCATCTTCAAGCTTTCTAAAACTTTCTCTCAGCTTTCTTCAACAAAACTTTCTAGCTTTAGTTATCTCTTGTACTTTTACATTTCGGAGTTTCCAACATTTCCAAGTTCAACAATTTGTGTAAGTTTTTCTTTACATTTCTATCAGTTTTTATCTGTTACTCTGTACATTTCAATAAAATTTACATTTCAGTATCCCTGTTTAATTGGGTAAGCGATCCTGTATCCAGTTGGTATCAGAGCCAGTTAGATTGTATATACTTTCATTTAGAGGTTGTGCTTAGGTGTGTGTTTGCATCTCTGTGTTCATAGAGCTGTGTCTTGCATACAGTGGTGTCCCTAGCGTTGGTCAGCCAAGAAAAATCCGTTGGTCAGCCGTGTGGAGGTGGTCCCGTTATACACCTGTCTGCGCATAGAGATTTGAATGCATACATAATCATGGCATCTAGATTAAGGCGTATGTTGTCTTTCTGATCTGATAGTAACCAGGGTAACATCGTTAACTCTAATGAACAAAGAACCTTACCTTTATTTAGGGCTCCTAGCCCAGACAATTATGCTAATTGGTCCCTCCCTAAAATAGAGTTAGACACCATTTACAAAATTGGCACATTTGATTTCATTAAAGCATATTCTTGCAAAACGCATGAAGAAGTCATTACTTTACAAAATGGTTTACAAACTATTGACATGCTTAAACAAAATGCTATTAATTTACATTTACAAGCAAAATATCGATTTATGCATATTGGTTTAGTACAAGTAGCCATTAAACCTTTGGTAAGGAAAGGTATTAATGCTCCCATTTACATAGCTTTACGTGACAAAAGATTACGTAAATACAAATCTTCTTTACTTGCAGTTATCCAAACCAACATTTGCAAAGGTCCTATATTTTTCAATTGTTATCCTGATTTTATGGTTGATTTAACCTGTCCTATAACAACAGAAGCCCTCAAGCTTGATGTTCATATACAAGGCAATGAATTTTTGGATTTCAAAAATTTCGTTGTTATGTATCGAATTTATTTTCGACTTATGAGTACAAATTTAAATACAAGGGTTTTAAACCCTCTTCCTTCCAATTCCCAAGAAACAATTTTACTTCAAATTGAAGACGAGAAACCCACTGTCTTCACTCCAAAATTACTCAAATGAGATGAAATAACTCTCCCAGATGAGCTTGAGCTCCACGAGCCTCAACCTTCCTTACAAATTGAAAGAAGAGATATTGATGAAATTGTAGAAGAATCTGATGGCAGAATTCTTCTTAAATTTCGTTCTTTCTCTATAAAAGAAACTCCTGACCATTCTTATCCATCCAATTATAGACGATCATTTTCAGATGTTGCTTCCTCTTCTGAACATTTCGACAATTCGACTCGATATAGGTTTCGTAATCCTATACCTAAGCCCATTATTGATCCTCCATCTCCGACTACATCTGGAATTGGAGCTTCAATTAATGGTATTTCTTTCAAAAATTTCCAAATCGACTGGGATATGATCAAAGCTGATTATTACTCAGTTCCAAATGCCTCTTTGAGAACTTGGTTCGAACAAATGGATCGTTCCCTCATGGAATCCATTAAAAAGGAGTGGATTTCGGACATGGAACGTCTTCGTACAAATATTCCTTTCTTTCTTTGGTTCCCCACATTTGCTTCCAAACATGGTCTTCAGAATGTTTACCACATACCCAGTATTAATGTTCAAACTTCCCTTATGAAAGTTTGGCATTTTCAAACTGGTTCTTGTGTCTCCTCGGTCCATCCCCCTGCAGATGATCTTAAGCTTCTGCACAAAGGTGACACCATTCTGGCGACACCTTTTCGCAAAGGCCGGTAGGGGAGTAAGGTAGTCAAACTTGATGACCTAAAAAAGGTTCATCAACAAGCCAATTATACAAACACTATCCTTCAAACAATTGCTGAACAGCTTAACCAAGTGTCAGCCCAAATTGCTGAAAACAAGTGTAACCAAATGACCCATACCAAGCAAGAACCTAAAGATGAAGGTTCTCCACCTTTCTTCAAAACAGATACTATTCCAAAACCCAGATTAGAAGCCTTTCATAAACAAACAGAATCCTCAAATAATCATTACCTCAACCTTATTTCTGACCAACTCAAGACTCTTGAGTTAGCTTCTTCCAAACCCTCAACATCTTGCATAGACAAAACTTGTCAAAAGATCCAAGATGAGTCTTTCACTAGTGATGAGTCTAGTGATGACTCAGAAGAGAGTCATGACGTTCAGAAACAAGAAGGTCATGATACTCTGCAAACCATTGACAACATCCTTGATGAACCGACCACAGTTAACAAACTTCACAATTGGTCTAGAGGTCCAGGAAAGAATTTCTATCCTAGGCTAACTCCACCTGATATTCAATATGAAGAACGTGGATCCTTTGCCTCATCTAGTTTTGATGGCAGATCCATTCATCAATGGAATATCGATGGAAAGGCGGAACATGAAATCCTTTCCACAATTCAAGAACTGCAATTCTTTCGGGTATTCAACATTGCCTGGATTTTTAGTTGGGATTACAGACTTCAGAATTACTTGAAGAATGCATTTCCTCTATCCCTGGTCCGGGTTTACAAAGTTAAATGGTGGCTTGAATTCAAAACACAATTATGTTGCAGTGAAAATGTGGAGCACTACTTTCGCACCAAATCTAAGAAGTTCACACTCCACAATCTCCATACATTTGAAGCAAAAACATACGTTGGACCTTCTACTCCTCGAAAGAAAGAAAGTCCTTCATCATCAACAAAAACAAAGAATAAGGGTCTCTCCCAAAAGGAGAAAGAAGTTCTTGAATATCTCAAAGATGACCCTCAGATGAGACAAATATTTTTACAAAAAATTCTGGACAATTCCTACACCGTTCGGTACACAGAACATTTGTGCCTAACTACTCACAAAACTATACCAACCACTGACATTTTAAAACCTTTGGTCAAAAAGATCTTCGGCAGTCTTCATTTCGCCACTGACCATACACAAAAAACCCAACAATTTTATGAGCTAATCTTAGTCGATACTCATTCTGCTGATATTAGCCATACCCATGACAAAACCAATCCAAACCACATCCTCTTTTCCAAATGTATTATTCGACAAGTTCTCAGTGCTCAGCAATGGAAAGATCCGTTCGAAGAACGATCCTTTTCTATACCATTTGCCCCACAAAAAACTTCCCTCGCATGACCAAGAACAATTAGTTAGGCATCATTCAGGTTTATGGATTGGTACACAAAAGAATTACTCTACAATTAAAAAAGAAATTTTATCCATTGTTCTTTGTGTTACAAAATTTCAAGATGATTTATATTTCAAAAAATTCCTGATTCGAATCGATTGCAAATCTGCAAAAGAAATTTTACAAAAAGATGTCAAAAATCTGGCTTCCAAACATGGTCTTCAGAATGTTTACCACATACCCAGTATTAATGTTCAAACTTCCCTTATGAAAGTTTGGCATTTTCAAACTGGTTCTAGTGTCTCCTCGGTCCATCCCCCTGCAGATGATCTTAAGCTTCTGCACAAAGGTGACACCATTCTGGCGACACCTTTTCGCAAAGGCCGGGAGGGGAGTGAGGTAGTCAAACTTGATGACCTAAAAAAGGTTTATCAACAAGCCAATTATACAAACACTGTCCTTCAAACAATTGCTGAACAGCTTAACCAAGTGTCAGCCCAAATTGCTGAAAACAAGCGTAACCAAATGACCCATACCAAGCAAGAACCTAAAGATGAAGGTTCTCCACCTTTCTTCAAAACAGATACTATTCCAAAACCTAGATTAGAGGCCTTTCATAAACAAACAGAATCCTCAAATAATCATTACCTCAAACTCATTTCTGACCAACTCAAGACTCTTGAGTTAGCTTCTTCCAAACCCTCAACATCTTGCATAGACAAAACCTGTTAAAAGATCCAAGATGAGTCGTCCACTAGTAATGAGTCTAGTGATGACTCAGAAGTGAGTCATGACGTTCAGAAACACGAAGGTCGTGATACTCTGCAAACCATTGACAATATCCTTGATGAACCAACCACAGTTAACAAACTTCACAATTGGTCTAGAGGTCCAGGAAAGAATTTCTATCCTAGGCCAACTCCACCTGATATTCAATATAAAGAACGTGGATCCTTTGCCTCATCTAGTTTTGATGGCAGATCCATTCATCAATGGAATATCGATGGAAAGGCGGAACATGAAATCCTTTCCACAGTTCAAGAAATGTGGATGGAACATAATGCTTACAAAACACAGGGTCATAGTGATACCAACATAGCAGTTGCCCTAGTAATAGGTTTTACAGGACAACTTAAGTCTTGGTGGGATAATACCTTTACCACAGAACAAAGATAAGCCATCCTAACGCACAAAAAGATAGCAAGGAATCCTACCACAGGACTTGAAGAAGAATAAGATGATTGTGTGCAAACTCTTTTGCATACAATTACTCTTCATTTCCTTGGTAACCCAAAAGAAGAGCAAGCCGTTGCTAAAACAATTCTCATTAATTTAAGATGTCCTTCCTTGACAGATTATAGATGGTATAAGGATGTCTTTCTTACAAATGTTCTTAAACGGGAAGACAATACCCAAGATTTCTGGAAAGAAAGATTTATTGCAGGATTACCAAATTTATTTGATGAAAGAATCCTCAATAAACTTAGACAGAATTTTGGCACAAATGATATCCCCTTTGGATTATTAACATTTGGTCAATTATTTGGTATTGTCAAAACTGAAGCTTTAAGTCTTTGTAATGAGATTAAGCTTCAATCCAAATATGGGAATGAGCGAACCCAATCTAGAAAGGAGATGGGTACGTTCTGTGAAGCTTTTGAAATTACAAAGATTATGGCTCCTTCTACGGCCCATAAAAAGGCCCAGAAGAAACAAAAGCCCAAACCGAGTCAGCCCTTTGCTCAATTCAAACCTTTTGTCAAAAAAGAAACCAAACCAGTTTCAAAAAAGAAAAGGTCTGCTAAGGACCAAAAGCCCATTGTCTGTTACAAATGTGGCAAAGTAGGCCACAAGGCTCCCCAATGCAAAACAGAACAAAAGATTAATGAGTTGTTTTCAGAAGATCCTGAACTCAAACAAAAACTTCTGGCACTCCTCATTAAAGAACCCTCAGGGTCTGAAAGTGACGACAACTATTATGGATCCAGTGATGATTCAGAGTATGAGTCTTCACCAATTAAGACTCTTAATGTCATCTCCTCCAAATCCAAAAAAGAATTCCTTATTGAGTTAATAGGACAAATCCCTGACCTCGATGTCAAAAAGGATTATCTTCAGCGTCTCAAAGATTTAATCCTTGAAGAAGAAGATAAGCCAAAATTTGATTTTGAACCTTCTTCATCCTTCAATCAAATCTTTGAAAATTATCCTATTCCAAATCCTTTCCAACCCGTCACTACAAAACAATTACAAACTGAGCTTAACAAACTCAAAAATCAAGTTCGTATCCTCAAATCATATGTCATCCTCCTCAAAACAAAAGATTTAGAGATTGATGCAAAAATATCAATGCTGGAATCTCTAAAAGCAAATCCCCCTTTTCCTCCACCTGATTTACATTCCTCAGAAATATCAGAAGTTGATATTCCTCAAACTCAATTTTTACAAACAATATCTCGTGTTACCTTTCAAAAATGGTACTCTATAGTCAATTTAGTTGTTGATGACTTCTCTATGAATGTCAAAGCTCTAATTGACAGTGGAGCAGATCAAAATTGTCTTCGAGAAGGAGTTGTTCCTACTAAGTACTGTGAGCGTTCAAATGAACAGCTTGTCAGTGCTAGTG
>JAKOGI010005009.1:10000-12500 GCA_029747015.1 Carnegiea gigantea | reverse complement strand
TGCCCCCAGTAGACATCAACTGTGACGAAAACTCATACTGGGGTTTTTTGAAGATTTAGAATGTTTCAGCAGCAACCAATGGTACCATTGGAAAGATCATGATGTGAAATTACTAAAAAATATTTTTTCGGAATTTTTCGGACACCCGAGCTATTTTTTATGATTTTTTAAAGTCGAAAACGAAAAAAAATCCTAAAAATCGGAGAAAAATCAGAAAAATGCCGGACAAAGCTTGTAAATCCTCTAAAAATCGTGGGGAAGGGGTGGACAAAATTTGGGGAAAAACGCACGACAAAAATACGGGGATTGTTTCTCGGGACGGCTTTCGGGCGTTCGCGGGGCTGCGGCCAGCGTTCAGGGCCCTGCGGCCAGCGTCCAGGGGCTGCGCCCAGCGTCCAGGACAAGCGGCCAGCGTTCAGGAGCTGCGGCCAGCGTTCACAGGGCTGCGGCCAGCGTCCAGGACAAGCGGCCAGCGTTCACAAGGCTGCGGCCAGCGTTCACAGCCTGCGGCCAGCGTCCAGGACAAGCGGCCAGCGTTCACAGGGCTGCGGCCAGCGTTCACAGCCTGCGGCCAGCGTCCAGGAAAAGCGGCCAGCGTTCACAGGGCTGCGGCCAGCGTTCACAGGGCTGCGGCCAGCGTTCACAGCCTGCGGCCAGCGTTCCCAGCCTGCGGCCAGCGTCCAGGACAAGCGGCCAGCGTTGACAGGCTGCGGCCAGCGTCCAGGACAAGCGGCCAGCGTTCACAGGGCTGCGGCCAGCGTTCACAGCATGCGGCCAGCATCCAGCACCCCCCGGCAGCCCCCGGCACCCAGCGACAGCATGCCCGGACGCTGCCCGGCATGCATGGATGCTGCCGTGGGCGTCCGGCAGCGTGCGTGGACGCTCTCGGGGGCATGCCACGGGGCCGACCCTCGGGACCCGGGGGCATGCCCCGGGGCCCCCCGGGGCCGGTCCTCGGGACCCGGGGCATGCCTCGGCCATGCACCGGGGCCGTTGTGGGGGCCTTCCTCGGGACTCAGGGGCATGCCTTGGGCATGCACCGGGGCCGTTTCGAGGCGATGTGCGGGACGCGGGGCCATGCACCGGGGCCGTTCTGAGGGCGTTCCCCGGGACTCGGGGCCATGCCTTGGCCGCGCCCCGGGGCCGTTCCGGGGCGACGTGCGGGACTCGGGGCCATGCCTTGGGCACGCACCGGGGCGTTCCTCGGGACTCGGGGGCACGCCCCGGGGCGAGGTGCGGGGCTCGGGGGCATGCCGTGGCCATGCACCGGGGCCGTTCCGGGGGCCTTCCTCGGGACCCGGGGGGCACGCCCTGGGCATGGACCGGGGCCGATCCTCGGGACGCGGGGGCACGCCTTGGGCATGCACCGGGGCCGTTCGGGGGCGTTCCTCGGGACCCGGGGGCACGGCCCGGGGCGATGTGCGGGACTCGGGGGCATGCCTTGGCCTTGCCACGGGGCGATGGGCGGGACTCGGGGGGCATGCCTTAGCCTTGCTTCGGGGGCGTTCTAGAGGCGATGCACGGGGGCATGCCCCGGGGCCGATGTGCGGGACGCGGGGGCAGGCCTCGGCCGTGCACGGGGCCGCTCCACGGGACTCGGGGGCATGCCTTGGCATCGACGTTCGGGACTTGGGGCACCAATATGGGGGCACGCGGCACGCCACGGGGCCTAGCTCTCGACCCTTCCTTCGCCCAGTACGCCCAAGGTCCGCTCAAGTCCGTCAAGTCCGCCCCCGCGCCCCTGCGTCCCTGCGCCCTGCGCCCTGTCAAAGATTATAATGCGCGCGGGGGGGTCACGGGGCGGGGGGCGGGGTGTCACTCACCATCGTTCATCCTGCTCGGGTCGCGGACGGGGCGGGGCACTAGCTCAATCACCTTCCCCCTAAAGAGCACAACGAGCTTTCGTGGCCGTGCCCGGAGTGGACATCAACCGTGCCGATTTTTCATACTCCGCCCGGGCCATCCCCCTAGAGAGCTTAAGGAGGTTTGGTGGCCGTGCCCGGAGTGGACATCAACCGTGCCTATTTTTCATACTCCGCCCGGACCATCCCCCTAGAGAGCTTCAGGAGGTTTGGTGGCCGTGCCCGGAGTGGACATCAACAGTGCCGATTTTTCATACTCAGCTGGGACAGGTCACGGCCTGCGGCCAGCGTTCACAGGCCAGCGGCCAGCGTTCACAGGACATCGGCCAGCGTTCACAGGCTGCGGCCAGCGTTCAGGACAAGCGGCCAGCGTTCACAGCCTGCGGCCAGCGTTCAGGACAGGCGGCCAGCGTTCACAGGCCTGCGGCCAGCGTTCACAGGCAGCGGCCAGCGTTCAGGAGCAGCGGCCAGCGTTCACAGGCCTGCGGCCAGCGTTCACAGGCTGCGGCCAGCGTTCAGGACAAGCGGCCAGCGTTCACAGGGCGGCCAGCGTTCACAGGCTGCGGCCAGCGTTCAGGACAAGCGGCCAGCGTTCACAGCCTGCGGCCAGCGTTCAGGACAAGCGGCCAGCGTTCACA
>JAKOGI010005008.1:0-17741 GCA_029747015.1 Carnegiea gigantea | reverse complement strand
ATGTATGAGCGACTCGACAGCCGCGTGCACTCTATAAAAGATTTGTTCCGCCAGATTCTAATGGGTGCGGTCATCCCAGCATTAATGCACCGGATCCCATCAGAACTGTGCAGTTAAGCGTGCTTGGGCGAGAGTAGTACTAGGATGGGTGACCTCCTGGGAAGTCCTCGTGTTGCACCCCCTTTTCTTTATTTTTTTCTTCCTTAAAAGCGCCGATCTTTCTCTTTTCATCTGCTGCGGCCGTCGGATGAGAACTGACCAGGACGAGGAAAAAGCATCCAAGTCAGGCCTTCCACCCATGTTCACTTGAAATTACCGAAATTCCCCTACGGACGTGTCCAGGTCCTGAAAACCACATCTGAGGTCGTTTTCTAATACAACACACGGACGAAACCCCATGCATGCCCGGGGCGATGAGGGTTGTCGAGCTACCGTCCGTAACGCACTCTTTAGCTCGCCGCTTCCGAGCTGCCAGTTACGAACTTGCGATCTCTTTGGAGCTGGCGTGCTGTATACACAACTCAACGGCCGCTCACCCTCAATGAAACGTTTGTTCCGCAAGAATCCAATGGGTGCGATCATCCCAGCACTAATGCACCGGATCCAATCAGAAATGCGCAATTAGGCGTGCTTAGGCGAGAGTAGTACTAGGATGGGTGACCCCCTGGGAAGTCCTCGTGTTGCACCCCTTTTTCGTTAATTTTTTCTTTCTTAAAAGCACCGGTCTTTCTCGTTTCATTTGCTGCGGCCGTCGGATGGGAACTGACCGGGGCGAGGAAAAAGCTTTCAAATCAGGCCTTCTGCCCTTGTTCACTCGAAATTACCGAAATTCCTCCACGCACGCCTCCTGGCACTGAAAACCACATTAGAGGCCCCTTTTTACTGCAACACACGGACGAAAACCAATGCTCGCACGGGGCGATGAAGGCGGTCGAGCTACCGTCCATAACGCACTCTTAGCTCGCCGCTTCCGAGCTGTCAGTTACGAACTTGCGAACTCTTTAGATTTGGCGCGATGTATGAGCGACTCGGCAGCCGCGTGCACTCTGCAAAAGATTTGTTCCGCCAGATTCTAGTGGGTGCGATCATCCCAGCATTAATGCACCGGATCCCATCAGAACTGCGCAGTTAAGCGTGCTTGGGCGAGAGTAGTACTAGGATGGGTGACCTCCTGGGACGTCCTCGTGTTGCACCCCCTTTTCGTTGTTTTTTTCTTCCTTAAAAGCGCCGATCTTTCTACGTGTTCGATTTTTTGCTGCGGCCGCCCGAGAGGACTGACCTGGCGAGTAAAAAACTTCCAATCAGGCGCTTTCGTCCTTGTTCAATCGAAATTAAAGAACTTCCTTTACAGACGCCGCCTGGCACTAAAAACCCATTAGAGCCACTTTTTATTACTGCAACACACGGACGAAACCCAATTCTCGCACGGGGGCGATGAAGGCAGTCCGAGCTACCGTCGTAACGAATCTAGCTCGCCTGCTTCCGAGCTGCAATTACGAACTTGCGAACTCTTTAGATTGGCGCGAGTATGGCGACATTCGTCAGCCTGCGTGCACTCTATAGAAGATTTTGTCCGCCGATCTCAATTAGTGCGATCATCGGCAGCATCAATGCACCGGATCCCATCAGAACTGCGGCAGTTAAGCGTGTTTGGGCGAGAGTAGTACTAGGATGGGTGACCTCCTGGGAAGTCCTCGTGTTGCACCCCCTTTTCGTTGTTTTTTTCTTTCTTAGAAGCATCGATCTTTCTCGTTTCATTTGCTGCGGCCAGCGGATAAGAACTGACCAGGACGTGGAAAAAGCATCCAAATCAGGCCATCCGCCTACGTTCAGTCGAAATTACCGAAATTCCCCTACGGACGCCTCGTGGCCCTAAAAAACACATCAGAGGCTCCTTTTTACAGCAACGCACGAACGAAACCCCATGCATACACGGGGCGATGAAGGTGGTCGAGCTACCGTCCGTAACGCACGCCTAGCTCGCCTCTTCCGAGTTGTCAGTTACGAACATGCAACCTCTTTGGAGCCGGCGTGCTTTATGCAAAACTCAGCGGCCGCGTACCCTCAATGAAACATTTGTTCCGCAAGAATTCGATGGGTGCGATCATACCAACACTAATGCACCGGATCCCATCTGAGCTCCGCAGTTAAGCGTGCTTGGGCGAGAGTATTACTGGGATGGGTGACCTCGTGGGAAGTCCTCGTGTTGCACCCCTTTTTCGTTGTTTTTTCTTTCTCAAAACCACCGATCTTTCTCGTTTCATTTGCTTCGGCCGCCGGATGAGGACTGACCAGGACG
This sequence comes from Carnegiea gigantea, assembly GCA_029747015.1. Classification (NCBI taxonomy): domain Eukaryota; kingdom Viridiplantae; phylum Streptophyta; class Magnoliopsida; order Caryophyllales; family Cactaceae; genus Carnegiea; species Carnegiea gigantea. The sequence continues at coordinate 15,442 of JAKOGI010005008.1, read as the reverse complement.
AGGAAAAAGCTTCCAAATCAGGCCTTCCGTCCTTGTTCAATCGAAATTACCGAAATTCCTTTACGGACGCCGCCTAGCACTCAAAACCACATTAGAGGCCCCTTTTTACTGCAACACACGGACGAAGCCCAATGCTCGCACGGGGCGATGAAGGCGGTCGAGCTACCGTCCGTAACGAAATCTTAGCTCGTCGCTTCCGAGCTGTCCGTTACGAACTTGCGAACTCTTTAGATTTGGCGCGATGTATGAGCGACTCGGCAGCCGCGTGCACTCTATCAAAGATTTGTTCCGCCAAATTCTAATGGGTGCGATCATCCCCACATTAATGCACCGGATCCCATCGGAACTGCGCAGTTAAGCGTGCTTGGGCGAGAGTAGTACTAGGATGGGTGACCTCCTGGGAAGTCCTCGTGTTGAACCCCCTTTTCGTTGTTTTTTGGTCGCTTCCTTACAAGCGCCGATCTTTCTCCGTTTCCAGCTGCTGCGGCCGCGTCGGGATAGAGAACTGACCAGGACTGCTGAAAAAGCATCCAATCAGTCCTTCTGCCCTGTTCACTTGAATTCCGAAATTCCCTACGGACTGCGTCCAGGGCTCTAAACCACATCAGAGGTCGTTTTTTTTAATACAACACACGGACGAATCCCTTGCATTCTCACGGGGCGATGAGGGGTGGGCGAGCTACCCGTAACGCCACTCGTTAGCTCTCGCCGCTTTCCCGAGCTGCCAGTTACAACATGCATCTCTTGGAGCTGGCGTGCGTATGCACAACTCAACGGCCCAGCTCACCCTCATGAATAGTTGTTCCGCAGAATCCAATGGGTGCGATCCATCCCGTACTAATGCACCGGATCCCATCAGAACTCCGCAGTTAAGCGTGCTTGGGCGAGAGTAGTACTAGGATGGGTGACCTCCTGGGAAGTCCTCGTGTTGCACCCACTTTTCGTTGTTTTTTTCTTCCTTAAAAGCGCCGATCTTTCTCGTTTCATCTGCTGCGGCCGTCGGATGAGAACTGACCAGTACGAGGAAAAAGCATCCAAGTCAGGCCTTCCGCCCATGTTCACTTGAAATTACCGAAATTCCCCTACGGACGCGTCCAGGCCCTGAAACCCACATCAGAGGTCGTTTTTTAATGCAACACACGGACGAAACCCCATGCATGGGCGATGAGGGTGGTCGAGCTACCGTCCGTAACGCACTCTTAGCTCGCCGCTTCCGAGCTGCCAGTTACGAACTTGCGATCTCTCTGGAGCCGGCGTGCTGTATGCACAACTCAACGGCCGCTCACCCTCAATGAAACATTTGTTCTGCAAGAATCCAATTTGTGCGATCATCCCAGCACTAATGCACCGGATCCCATCAGAAATGCGCAATTAAGCGTGCTTGGGCGAGAGTAGTACTAGGATGGGTTACCCCCTGGGAAGTCCTCGTGTTGCACCCCCTTTTCGTTATTTTTTTCTTTCTTAAAAGCACCGGTCTTTCTCGTTCCATTTGCTGCGGCCGTCGGATGGGAACTGACCGGGACGAGGAAAAAGCTTGCAAATCAGGCCTTCCGCCCTTGTTCATTCGAAATTACCGAAATTCCTCCACGGACACCTCCAGGCACTGAAAGCCACATTAGAGGCCCCTTTTACTGCAACACACGGACGAAACCCAATGCTCGCACGGGAAGATGAAGGCGGTCGAGCTACCGTCCGTAACGCCCTCTTAGCTCGCCGCTTCCGAGCTGTCAGTTACGAACTTGCGAACTCTTTAGATTTGGCGCGATGTATGAGCGACTCGGCAGCCGCGCGCACTCTATAAAAGACTTGTTCCGTCAGATTCTGATGGGTGCGATCATACCAGCACTGATGCACCGGATCCCATCAGAACTCCGCAGTTAAGCGTGCTGGGGCGAGAGTAGCGCTAGGATGGGTGACCTCCTGGGAAGTCCTCGTGTTGCACCCCTTTTTCGTTGTTTTTTTCTTTCTTAGAAGCGCCGATCTTTCTCGTTTCAATTGTTGCGGCCAGTAGATAAGAACTGACCAGGACGCGGAAATAGCAACCAAATCAGGCCATCCGCCTACGTTCAGTCGAAATTACCGAAATTCCCCTACGGACGCCTCGTGGCCCTGAAAAACACATCAGAGGCTCCTTTTTACAGCAACGCACGAACGAAACCCCATGCATGCACGTGGCGGTGAAGGTGGTCGAGCTACCGTCCGTAACGCACGCCTAGCTCGCCTCTTCCGAGTTGTCAGTTACGGACATGCAACCTCTTTGGAGCCGGCGTGCTTTATGCGCAACTCAGCGGCCGCGTACCCTCAATGAAACATTTGTTCCGCAAGAATTCGATGGGTGCGATCATACCAGCACTAATGCACCGGATTCCATCAGAACTCCGCAGTTAAGCGTGCTTGGGCGAGAGTGAGAGTAGTACTAGGATGGGTGACCCCCCGGGAACAAGTCCTGTGTTGCACCCCTTTTTCGTTAATTTTTTCTTCTTAAAAGCACCGGTCTTTCTCGTTTCATTTGCTGGCGGCAGTCGGTGAATGGGAAACTGACGGCGAGGAAAAGCTTTTTCAATCAGGTCCTTCCGCCCTGTTCACTCGAAAAAATTACCGAAAATTCCTCCACGCACGCCTTCTTGCACTTGAAAAACCACATTAGAGGCCCCTTTTTACTGCAACACACGGACGAAAACCAAATTGCTCGCACGGGGCGATGAGGCGGGAGCTAACGTCCTAACGCCCTCTTAGCTCTCGCTTCCGAGCTGTCAGTTACGAACTTGCGAATCTTTATATTTCTGGCGCGGGTATGAGCGGCTCGGCAGCGCGTGCACTTATAAAAGATTGTTCCGCCAGGGTTTAATTTGTGCGATCATCCCAGCACTAATGCACCGGATCCCATCAGAAGTGCGCATTTAAGCGTGCTTGGGCGAGAGTAGTACTAGGATGGGTGACCTCCTGGGAAGTCCTCGTGTTGCACCCCTTTTTCGTTGTTTTTTCTTTCTCAAAACCACCGATCTTTCTCGTTTCATTTGCTGCGGCCGCCCGATGAGGACTGACCAGGACGAGGAAAAAGCTTCCAAATCAGGCCTTCCGTCCTCGTTCAATCGAAATTACTGAAATTCCTTTACAGACGCCCGCCTGGCACTAAAAACCACATTGGAGGCCACTTTTTGCTGCAACACACGGACGAAACCCAATGCTCGCACGGGGCGATGAAGGCGGTCGAGCTACCGTCCGTAACGCACTCTTTGCTCGCCGCTTCCGAGCTGTCAGTTACGAACTTGCGAACTCTTTAGATTTGGCGCGATCTATGAGCGACTCGGCAGCCGCGTACACTCTATAAAAGACTCGTCCGTCAGGATTCGATGGGTGCGATCATACCAGCACTAATGCACCGGATCCCATCAGAACTCCGCAGTTAAGCGTGCTTGGGCGAGAGTAGTACTGGGATGGGTGACCTCTGGGGAAGTCCTCGTGTTGCACCCCTTTTTCGTTGTTTTTTTCTTCCCTAAAAAGCACCGATCTTTCTCGTTTCAAGTGTTGCGGGCCAGAAGATAAGAAACTGACCAGGACGCGGAATAGCATCCAAATCAGGCCATCCGCCTATGTTCAGTCGAAATTACCGAAATTCCCCTACGGACACCTCGTGGCCCTGAAAAAAACATCAGAGGCCCCTTTTTACTGCAACGCACGGACGAAACCCCATGCATGCACGGGGCGATGAAGGTGGTCGAGCCACCGTCCGTAACGCACTCCTAGCTCGCTGCTTTCCGAGCGCCAGGTTATGAACTTGCGAACTCTTGGAGTGGCGTGGCTGCGCTGCAAAACTCAACGGGCCGCTCACCCTAATGAAAACATTTGTTCCGCAAAGAATATGGGTGCGGATCATCCAGCACTATGCACCGGATCCAATCAGAATGCGCAATAGGCGTGCTGGATTGGGCAGAGAGTGTAACTAGGGCATGGTGTGACCCCCGGGAAAGTCTCGTTGTTGCACCCCTTTTTCCGTTAATTTTTCTTTCTTAAAAGCACGTCTTTCTCGTTCATTTGCTGCGTCGTCGGATGGAACTGACCGGGGCGAGGAAAAAGCTTTCAAATCAGGCCTTCTTTTTTTTTTTTTTTTTTTACGCCCTGTTCACTCGAAATTTTTTTTTTTTAACCGAAATTCCATCCACGCACGCCTCCTGCACTGAAAACCACATTAGAGGCCCCTTTTTACGGCAACACACGGACGAAACTCAATGCTCGCACGGGGCGATGAAGGCGGTCGAGCTACCGTCCGTAACGCACTCTTAGCTCGCCGCTTCCGACCTGTCAGTTACGAACTTGCGAACTCTTTATATTTTGGCGCGATGTATGAGCGGCTCGGCAGCCGCGTGCACTCTATAAAAGATTTGTTCCGCCAGGTTCTAATTGGTGCGATCATCCCAGCATTAATGCACCGGATCTCATCAGAACTGCGCAGTTAAGCGTGCTTGGCGAGAGTAGTGCTAGGATGGGTGACCTCCTGGGAAGTCCTCGTGTTGCACCCCTTTTTCGTTATTTTTTCTTTCTCAAAACCATCGATCTTTCTCGTTTCATTTGCTGCGACCGCCCGATGAGGACTGACCAGGACGAGTAAAAAACTTCCAAATCAGGCCTTCCGTCCTTGTTCAATCGAAATTACAGAAATTCCTTTACAGACGCCGCCTGGCACTAAAAACCACATTAGAGGCCACTTTTTACTGCAACACACGGACGAAACCCAATGCTCGCACGGGTCGATGAAGGCGGTCGAGCTACCGTCCGTAACGAACTCTTAGCTCGCCGCTTCCGAGCTGTCAGTTACGAACTTGCGAACTCCTTAGATTTGGCGCAATGTATGAGCGACTCAGCAGGCGCGTGCACACTCTATAAAAGACTTGTTTCGTCAGATTCCAATGGGTGCGATCATACCAGCACTGATGCACCGGATCCCATCAGAACTCCGCAGTTAAGCGTGCTGGGGCGAGAGTAGCGCTAGGATGGGTGACCTCCTGGGAAGTCCTCGTGTTGCACCCCTTTTTCGTTGTTTTTTTCTTTCTTAGAAGCGCCGATCTTTCTCGTTTCAATTGTTGCGGCCAGCAGATAAGAACTGACCCGGACGCGGAAATAGCATCCAAATCAGGCCATCCGCCTACGTTCAGTCGAAATTACCGAAATTCCCCTACGGACGCCTCGCGGCCCTGAAAAACACATCAGAGGCTCCTTTTTACAGCAACGCACGAACGAAACCCCATGCATGCACGGGGCGATGAAGGTGGTCGAGCTACCGTCCGTAACGCACGTCTAGCTCGCCTCTTCCGAGTTGTCAGTTACGAACATGCAACCTCTTTGGAGCCGGCGTGCTTTATGCGCAACTCAGCGGCCGCGTACCCTCAATGAAACATTTGTTCCGCAAGAATTCGATGTGTGCGACCGTACCAGCACTAATGCACCGGATCCCATCAGAACTCCGCAGTTAAGCGTGCTTGGGCGAGAGTAGTACTGGGATGGGTGACCTCTTGGGAAGTCCTCGTGTTGCACCCCTTTTTCGTTGTTTTTTCTTTCTCAAAACCGCCGATCTTTCTCGTTTCATTTGCTGCGGCCGCCGGATGAGGACTGACCAGGACGAGGAAAAAGCTTCCAAATCAGGCCTTCCGTCCTTGTTCAATCGACATTACCGAAATTTCTTTACGGACGCCGCCTGGCACTAAAAACCACATTAGAGGCCCCTTTTTACTGCAACACACGGACGAAGCACAATGCTCGCTCCGGGCGATGAAGGCGGTCGAGCTACCGTCAGTAACGAACTCTTAGCTCGTCGCTTCTGAGCTGTCGGTTACGAACTCGCGAACTCTTTAGATTTGGCGCGATGTATGAGCGACTCGGCAGCCGCGTGCACTCTATAAAAGATTTGTTCCGCCAAATTCTAATGGGTGCGATCATCCCAGCATTAATGCACCGGATCCCATCAGAACAGCGCAGTTAAGCGTGCTTGGGCGAGAGTAGTGCTAGGATGGGTGACCTCATGGGAAGTCCTCGTGTTGCACCCCCTTTTCGTTGTTTTTTTCTTCCTTAAAAGCGCCGATCTTTCTCGTTTAATCTGCTGCGGCCGTCGGATGAGAACTGACCAGGACGAGGAAAAAGCATCCAAGTCAGGCCTTCCGCCCATGTTCACTTGAAATTACTGAAATTCCCCTACGGACGCGTCCAAGCCCAGAAAACCACATCAGAGGTCGTTTTTTAATACAACACACGGACGAAACCCCATGCATGCACGGGGCGATGAGGGTGGTCGAGCTATCGTCCGTAACGCACTCTTAGCTCGCCGCTTCCGAGCTGCCAGTTACGAACTTGCGATCTCTTTGGAGCTGGCGTGCTGTATGCACAAATCAACGGCCGCTCACCCTCAATGAAACATTTGTTCCGCAAGAATCCAATGGGTGCGATCATCCCAGCACTAATGCACCGGATCCAATCAGAAATGCGCAATTAGGCGTGCTTAGGCGAGAGTAGTACTAGGATGGGTGACCCCCTGGGAAGTCCTCGTGTTGCACCCCTTTTTCGTTAATTTTTTCTTTCTTAAAAGCACCGGTCTTTCTCGTTTCATTTGCTGCGGCCGTCGGATGGGAACTGACCGGGGCGAGGAAAAAGCTTTCAAATCAGGCCTTCCGCCCTTGGTCACTCGAAATTACCGAAATTCCTCCACGGACGCCTCCTGGCACTGAAAACCACATTAGAGGCCCCTTTTTACTGCAACACACGGACGAAACCCAATGCTCGCACGGGGCAATGAAGGCGGTCGAGCTACCGTCCATAACGCACTCTTAGCTCGCCGCTTCCGAGCTGTCAGTTACGAACTTGCGAACTCTATAAAAGATTTGTTCCGCCAGGTTCTAATTGGTGCGATCATCCCAGCATTAATGCACCGGATCTCATCAGAACTGCGCAGTTAAGCGTGCTTGGGCGAGAGTAGTGCTAGGATGGGTGACCTCCGGGGAAGTCCTCGTGTTGCACCCCTTTTTCGTTATTTTTTCTTTCTCAAAACCACCGATCTTTCTCGTTTCATTTGCTGCGACCGCCCGATGAGGACTGACCAGGACGAGTAAAAAACTTCCAAATCAGGCCTTCCGTCCTTGTTCAATCGAAATTACAGAAATTCCTTTACAGACGCCGCCAGGCACTAAAAACCACATTGGAGGCCACTTTTTGCTGCAACACACGGACGAAACCCAATGCTCGCACGGGGCGATGAAGGCGGTCGAGCTACCGTCCGTAACGCACTCTTAGCTCGCCGCTTCCGAGCTGTCAGTTACGAACTTGCGAACTGTTTAGATTTGGCGCGATATATGAGCGACTCGGCAGCCGCGCACACTCTATAAAAGACTTGTTCCGTCAGATTCCGATGGGTGCGATCATACCAGCACTGATGCACCGGATCCCATCAGAACTCTGCAGTTAAGCGTGCTTGGGCGATAGTAGTGCTAGGATGGGTGACCTCCTGGGAAGTCCTCGTGTTGCACCCCTTTTTCGTTATTTTTTCTTTCTCAAAACCACTGATCTTTCTCGTTTCATTTGCTGCGGCCGCCCGATGAGGACTGACCAGGGCGAGTAAAAAACTTCCAATCAGGCCTTCCGTCCTTGTTCAATCGAAATTACAGAAATTCCTTTACAGACGCCGCTTGGCACTAAAAACCACATTAGAGGCCACTTTTTACTGCAACACACGGACGAAACCCAATGCCCGCACGGGGCGATGAAGGCGGTCGAGCTACCGTCCGTAACGAACTCTTAGCTCGCCGCTTCCGAGCTGTCAGTTACGAACTTGAGAACTCTTTAGATTTGGCGCGATGTATGAGCGACTCGGCAGCCGCGTGCACTCTATAAAAGATTTGTTCCGCCGGATTCTAATGGGTGCGATCATCCCAGCATTAATGCACCGGATCCCATCAGAACTGCGCAGTTAGGCGTGCTTGGGCGAGAGTAGTACTAGGATGGGTGACCTCCTGGGAAGTCCTCGTGTTGCACCCCCCTTTCGTTGTTTTTTTCTTCCTTAAAAGCGCCGATCTTTCTCGTCATCTGCTGCGGCCGTCGGATGAGAACTGACCAGGACGAGGAAAAAGCATCCAAGTCAGGCCTTCCGCCCATGTTCACTTGAAATTACCGAAATTCCCCTACGGACGCCTCGTGGCCCTGAAAAACACATCAGAGGCCCCTTTTTACAGCAACGCACGAACGAAACCCCATGCATGCACAGGGCGATGAAGGTGGTCGAGCTACCGTCCGTAACGCACGCTTAGCTCGCCGCTTCCGAGTTGACAGTTACGAACTTGCGACCTCTTTGTAGCCGGCGTGCTTTATGCGCAACTCAGCGGCCGCGTGCCCTCAATGAAACATTTGTTCCGCAAGAATTCGATGGGTGCGATCATACCAGCACTAATGCACCGGATCCCATCAGAACTCCGCAGTTAAGCGTGCTTGGGCGAGAGTAGTACTGGCATGGGTGACCTCCTGGGAAGTCCTCGTGTTGCACCCCTTTTTCGTTGTTTTTTCTTTCTCAAAACCACCGATCTTTCTCGTTTCATTTGCTGCGGCCGCCGGATGAGGACTGACCAGGACGAGGAAAAGCTTCCAAATCAGGCCTTCCGTCCTTGTTCAATCGAAATTACCGAAATTCCTTTACGGACGCCGCCTGGCACTCAAAACCACATTAGAGACCCCTTTTTACTGCAACACACGGACGAAGCCCAATGCTCGCACGGGGCGATGAAGGCGGTCGAGCTACCGTCCGTAACGAAATCTTAGCTCGTCGCTTCCGAGCTGTCCGTTATGAACTTGCGAACTCTTTAGATTTGGCGCGATGTATGAGCGACTCGGCAGCCGCGTGCACTCTATAAAAGATTTGTTCCGCCAAATTCTAATGGGTGCGATCATCCCCACATTAATGCACCGGATCCCATCGGAACTGCGCAGTTAAGCGTGCTTGGGCGAGAGTAGTACTAGGATGGGTGACCTCCTGGGAAGTCCTCGTGTTGCACCCCCTTTTCGTTGTTTTTCTCTTCCTTAAAAGCGCCGATCTTTCTCGTTTCATCTGCTGCGGCCGTCGGATGAGAACTGACCAGGACGCGGAAAAAGCATCCAAGTCAGGCCTTCTGCCCATGTTCACTTGAAATTACCGAAATTCCCCTACGGACGCGTCCAGGCCCTGAAAACCACATCAGAGGGCGTTTTTTAATACAACACACGGACGAAACCCCATGCATGCACGGGGCGATGAGGGTGGTCGAGCTAACGTCCGTAACGCACTCTTAGCTCGCCGCTTCCGAGCTGCCAGTTACGAACTTGCGATCTCTTTGGAGCTGGCGTGCTGTATGCACAACTCAACGGCCGCGCACCCTCAATGAAACATTTGTTCCGCAAGAATCCAATGGGTGCGATCATCCCAGCACTAATGCACCGGATCCCATCAGAAATGCGCAATTAAGCGGGGGGGCGAGAGTAGTACTAGGATGGGTGACCTCCTGGGAAGTCCTCGTGTTGCACCCCCTTTTCGTTTTTTTTTTCTTCCTTAAAAGCGCCGATCTTTCTCGTTTCATCTGCTGCGGCCGTCGGATGAGAACTGACCAGGACGAGGAAAAAGCATCCAAGTCAGGACTTCCGCCCATGTTCACTTGAAATTACCGAAATTCCCCTACGGACGCGTCCAGGCCCTGAAAACCACATCAGAGGGCGTTTTTTAATGCAACACACGGACGAAACCCCATGCATGCACGGGGCGATGAGGGTGGTCGAGCTACCGTCCGTAACGCACTCTTAGCTCGCCGCTTCCGAGCTGCCCGTTACGAACTTGCGATCTCTTTGGAGCTGGCGTGCTGTATGCACAACTCAACGGCCGCTCACCCTCAATGAAACATTTGTTCTGCAAGAATCCAATGGGTGCAATCATCCCAGCACTAATGCTCCGGATCCCATCAGAAATGCGCAATTAAGCGTGCTTGGGCGAGAGTAGTACTAGGATGGGTGACCCCCTGGGAAGTCCTCGAGTTGCACCCCCTTTTCGTTATTTTTTTCTTTCTTAAAAGCACCGGTCTTTCTCGTTCCATTTGCTGCGGCCGTCGGATGGGAACTGACCGGGACGAGGAAAAAGCTTTCAAATCAGGCCTTCCGCCCTTATTCACTCGAAATTACCGAAATTCCTCCACGGACGCCTCCTGGCACTGAAAACCACATTAGAGGCCCATTTTTACTGCAACACACGGACGAAACCCAATGCTCGCACGGGGCGATGAAGGCGGTCGAGCTACCGTCCGTAATGCCCTCTTAGCTCGCCGCTTCCGAGCTGTCAGTTACGAACTTGCGAACTCTTTAGATTTGGCGCGATGTATGAGCGACTCGGCAGCCGCGCACACTCTATAAAAGACTTGTTCCGTCAGATTTCCGGCAATGGGTGCGATTCATACCAGCACTGATGCACCGGATCCACTCAGAACTCCGCAGTTAAGCGTTCTGGGGCGAGAGTAGTGCTAGGATGGGTGACCTCCTGGGAAGTCCTCGTGTTGCACCCCTTTTTCGTTGTTTTTTTCTTTCTTAGAAGCGCCAATCTTTCTCGTTTCATTTGCTGTGGCCAGCAGATAAGAACTGACCAGGACGCGGAAAAAGCATCCAAATCAGGCCATCCGCCTATGTTCAGTTGAAATTACCGAAATTCCCCTACGAACCCCTCGTGGCCCTGAAAAACACATCAGAGGCCCCTTTTTACTGTAACGCACGGACGAAACCCCATGCATGCACGGGGCGATGAAGGTGGTCGAGCTACCGTCCGTAACGCACGCTTAGCTCGCCTCCTGCGTGTTGTCAGCTACGAACTTGCGACCTCTTTGGAGCCGGCGTGTTTTATGCGCAACTCAGCGGCCGCGTACCCTCAATGAAACATTTGTTCCGCAAGAATTCGATGGGTGCGATCATACCAGCACTGATGCACCGGATCCCATCGGAACTTCGCAGTTAAGCGTGCTTGGGCGAGAGTAGTACTGGGATGGGTGACCTCCTGGGAAGTCCTCGTGTTGCACCCCTTTTTCGTTGTTTTTTCTTTCTCAAAACCACCGATCTTTCTCATTTCATTTGCTGCGGCCGCCGGATGAGGACTGACCAGGACGAGGAAAAAGCTTCCAAATCAGGCCTTCCGTCCTTGTTCAATCACAATTGCCGAAATTCCTTTATGGACGCCGCCTGGCACTGAAAACCACATTAGAGGCCCTTTTTTACTGCAACACATGGACGAAACCCAATGCTCGCACGGGGCGATGAAGGCGGTCGAGCTACCGTCCGTAACGAACTCTTAGCTCGCCGCTTCCGAGCTGTCAGTTACGAACTTGCGAAATCTTTAGATTTGGCGCGATGTATGAGCGACTCGGCAGCCGCGTGCACTCTATAAAAGATTTGTTCCGCCAGATTCTAATGGGTGCGATCATCCCAGCAGTAATGCACCGGATCCCATCAGAACTGCGCAGTTAAGCGTGCTTGGGCGAGAGTAGTCCTAGGATGGCTGACCTCCTGGGAAGTCCTCGTGTTGCACCCCCTTTTCGTTGTTTTTTTCTTCCTTAAAAGCGCCGATCTTTCCCGTTTCATCTGCTGCGGCCGTCGGATGAGAACTGACCAGGACGAGGAAAAAGCATCCAAGTCAGACCTTCCGCCCATGTTCACTTGAATTACCGAAATTCCCCTACGGACGCGTCCAGGCCGTGAAAACCACATCAGAGGTCGTTTTTTAATACAACACACGGACGAAACCCCATGCATGCACGGGCCGATGAGGGTGGTCGAGCTACCGTTCGTAATGCACTCTTAGCTCGCCGCTTCCGAGCTGCCAGTTACGAACTTGCGAACTCTTTAGATTTGGCGCGATCTATGAGCGACTCGTTAGCCGCGTACACTCTATAAAAGACTTGTTCCGCCAGATTCCGAGGGGCGCGATCATACCAGCACTGATGCACCGGATCCCATCAGAACTCCGCAGTTAAGCGTGCTTGGGCTAGAGTAGTGCTAGGATGGGTGACCTCCTGGGAAGTCCTCGTGTTGCACCCCCTTTTCGTTGTTTTTTTCTTCCTTAAAAGCGCCGATCTTTATCGTTTCATCTGCTGCGGCCGTCGGATGAGAACTGACCAGGACGAGGAAAAAGCATCCAAATCAGGCCATCCGCCTATGTTCAGTCGAAATTACCGAAATTCCCCGACGGACGCCTCGTGGCCCTGAAAAACACATCAGAGGCCCCTTTTTACTGCAACGCACGGACGAAACCCCATGCATGCACGGGGCGATGAAGGTGGTTGAGCTACCGTCCGTAACGCGCGCTTAGCTCGCCTCTTTCGAGTTGTCAGTTACGAACTTGCGACCTCTTTGGAGCCGGCGTGCTTTATGCAAAACTCAGCGGCCGCGTACCCTCAATGAAACATTTGTTCCGCAAGAACTCGATGGGTGCGATCATACCAACACTAATGCACCGGATCCCATCAGAACTCCGCAGTTAAGCGTGCTTGGGCAAGGGTGGTACTGGGATGGGTGACCACCTCCGAAGTCCTCGTGTTGCACCCCTTTTTCGTTGTTTTTCCTTTCTTAAGACCACCGATCTTTCTCGTTTCATTTGCTGCGGCCGCCGGATGAGGACTGACCAGGACGAGGAAAAACCTTCCAAATCAGGCATTCCGTCCTTGTTCAATCGAAATTACCGAAATTCCTTTACGGACGCTGCCTGGCACTGAAAACCACATTAGAGGCCCCCTTTTACTGCAACACACGGACGAAACCCAGTGCTCGCACGGGGCGATGAAGGCGGTCGAGCTACTGTCCGTAACGAACTCTTAGCTCGCTGATTCCGAGCTGTCAGTTACGAACTTGCGAACTCTTTAGATTTGGCGCGATGTATGAGCGACTCGGCAGGCGTGCACTCTATAAAAGATTTGTTCCGCCAGATTCTAATGGGTGCGATCAGCCCAGCATTAATGCACCGGATCCCATCAGAACTGCGTAGTTAAGCGTGCTTGGGCGAGAGTAGTACTAGGATGGGTGACCTCCTGGGAAGTCCTCGTGTTGGACCCCCATTTCGTTGTTTTTTTCTTCCTTAAAAGCGCCCATCTTTCTCATTTCATCTGCTGCGGCCGTCGGATGAGAACTGACCAGGACGAGGAAAAAGCATCCAAGTAAGGCCTTCCGCCCATGTTCACTTGAAATTACCGAAATTCCCCTACGGACACGTCCAGCCCCTGAAAACCACATCAGAGGTCGTTTTTTAATACAACACACGGACGAAACCCCATGCATGCTCGGGGCGATGAGGGTGGTCGAGCTACCGTCCGTAACGCACTCTTAACTCGCCGCTTCCGAGCTGCCAGTTTCGAACTTGCGATCTCTTTGGAGCTGGCGTGCTGCATACACAACTCAACGGCCGCTCACCCTCAATGAAACATTTGTTCAGCAAGAATCCAATGGGTGCGATCATCCCAGCACTAATGCACCACATCCCATCAGAAATGCGCAATTAAGCGTGCTTGGGCGAGAATAGTACTAGGATGGGTGACCCCCTGGGAAGTCCTCGTGTTGCACCCCTTTTTCGTTATTTTTTTCTTTCTTAAAAGAACCGGTCTTTCTCGTTTCTTTTGCTGCGGCCGTCGGATGGGAACTGACCAGGACGAGGAAAAAGCTTTCAAATCTGGCCTTCCGCCCTTGTTCACTCGAAATTACCGAAATTCCTCCACGGACGCCTCCTGGCACTGAAAACCACATTAGAGGCCCCTTTCTACTGCAACACACGGACGAAACCCAATGCTCGCACGGGGCGATGAAGGCGGTCGAGCTTCCGTCCATAACGCACTCTTAGCTCGCCGCTTCCGAGCTGTCAGTTACGAACTTGCGAACTCTTTAGATTTGGCGCGATGTATGAGCGACTCGGCAGCCGCGTGCACTCTATAAAAGATTTGTTCCGCCAGATTCTAATCGGCGCGATCATCCCGGCATTAATGCACCGGATCCTATCAGAACTGCGCAGTTAAGCGTGCTTGGGCGAGAGCAGTGCTAGGATGGGTGACCTCCTGGGAAGTCCTCGTGTTGCACCTCCTTTTCGTTGTTTTTTTCTTCCTTAAAAGCGCCGATCTTTCTCGTTTCATCTGCTGCAGCCGTCGGATGAGAACTGACTTGGACGAGGAAAAAGCATCCAAGTCAGGCCTTCCGCCCATGTCCACTTGAAATTACCGAAATTCCCCTACGGACGCGTCCAGGCCCTGAAAACCACATCAGAGGTCGTTTTTTAATACAACACACGGACGAAACCCCATGCATGCACGGGGCAATGAGGGTGGTCGAGCTACCGTCCGTAACGCACTCTTAGCTCGCCGCTTCCGAGCTGCCAGTTACGAACTTGAGATCTCTTTGGAGCTGGCGTGCTGTATGCACAACTCAACGGCCGCTCACCCTCAATGAAACATTTGTTCCGCAAGAATCCAATGGGTGCGATCATACCAGCACTAATGCACGGGATCCCATCAGAACTCCGCAGTTAAGCGTGCTTGGGCGAGAGTAGTACTGGGATGGGTGACCTCCTGGGAAGTCCTCGTGTTGCACCCCTTTTTCGTTGTTTTTTTCTTTCTTAGAAGCGCCGATCTTTCTCGTTTCATTTGCTGTGGCAGGCGGATAAGAACTGGCCAGGACGTGGAAAAAGCATCCAAATCAGCCAATCCGCTATGTTCAGTCGAAGTTACCGAAATTCCCCTACGGACGCCTCGTGGCCCTGAAAAACACATCAGAGACCCCTTTTTACTGCAACGCGCGGACGAAACCCCATGCATGCACGGGGCCGAATATAGGTGGTCAATGCTACCGTTTCAGCAACGCAGATTAGCTCGCCTTTCCGAGTTGGTCAGTGCGAACTTGCGACTCTTTGGAGCCGGCGTGCTTATGCGCAACCAGCTGCCGGTACCCCCAATGAAAACATTTTTGTGCCGCCAAAGAAATTCGAGATGGGTGCGATATACCAACACATAATGCACCGGATTCCCCATTAGAACTCCGCAGTTAAGCGTGCTTGGGCGAGAGTAGTACTGGGATGGGTGACCTCCTGGGAAGTCCTCGTGTTGCACCCTTTTTCGTTGTTTTTTCTTTCTCAAAACCACCGATCTTTCTCGTTTCATTTGCTGCGGCCGCCGAATGAGGACTGACCAGGACGAGGAAAAAGCTTCCAAATCAGGCCTTCCGTCCTTGTTCAATCGAAATTACCGAAATTCCTTTACGGACGCGGCCTGGCACTGAAAACCACATTAGAGGCCCCTTTTTACTGCAACACACGGACGAAACCCAATGCTCGCACGGGGCGATGAAGGCGGTCGAGCTACCGTCCGTGACGAACTCTTAGCTCGCCGCTTCCGAGCTGTCAGTTACGAACTTGCGAACTCTTCAGATTTGGCGC
>JAKOGI010005007.1:5000-17744 GCA_029747015.1 Carnegiea gigantea | reverse complement strand
AATTTTTTTTTTCAAATTCAAAATAATTCTTTTTAGATCTGGCAGCCAACCGAAGCAAATTTCCAGATAAGACTGATGTAGCTGCTGTAGTTTTTGAGAACACCCTAGGCACCCTGTTTGCAGGGTTGTTTGGAAATGGTGTCCCAAAGCAATTTTTCGAAAACCGTTTTCAAGAAGTGCTAAAAATGATACTTTCAAGATTGGCATATTAACAAGAGTCTAAAAGATAAAAAATAAATTAACCAAGACTCCTTGTAAGAATTAGTTGTCTTGTCAAGAGTGAATATGCTGCTCTAAAACACCTTGGTCACCTTGATTCCTTGGGTGATCTTGTGTAGCTGAATGTTCCTCAAGACTTAAACCATATGTGTTGTTTGCTGATCTTGTGTCACTGAAGCTCGGAACCTATTCCTAAGACTTGTTCGCAACATTTAGCCACCAGGTTAATAAAATATCACAAACAGCGGTGTAGGAACAACGGTGTATTAGGCCCTGTTTGGAGAGCTTGTTTGGAACAACATTACTTAGATAAATATGTTACTGTTGGATTTGTTATCATCAAAACTAAATAAAATCAACAAATTCCCCCTTTTTGATGATGACAAACCAAGTGACCATATTGACAAAATTAAAAAGCTTAACAACATTTAATGCTGATAGGGATCCTCTAGGTGCTAGGTCATAGAGCACGTCATATGGTTTTATTCATATGGTCTTATTCCCCTTTTTGGCATCATTAAAAAGCATAAACAACAGTATGAATGCAAGAAAAGAAATATAGAGCATAAGGGGCAAGAAGCATCATTAAGGAGATATTGCATTAAAAACAGTACAATGCCAAAAACGAAGATGGGAGGAGATAAGAGAACAGCCTAGAGAATCAGGTTGCAGGGGGTGGTCTCGTTTGCAGAGGAGGAATGCTGGGGGCAAGAATGGAGAGAAGGGCAAGCAATTCCTCATGGCATTTGGCGGAGAGGGCTTGCTCCTCAGCAAGAGCAGCCTTGACAACTGAGAGCTCATCCTTGAGGCGAGTATTGTCCTCAAAAACAGCCTCAGGTTTGATAGAAGGTTGCCCAGAAACAGGTGGTCGAGGTGGTCGACGACCCTGTTCGGAGACTGACCCTTCGCCAACCTCATAGCCACACCCAAGCAGAGTGTCAATCCCAATCTCATCAACGACTTGGGCCTCCACTCGCCGTGTGAGCACTATCCCAAGGTGCTCAAACACCCTTGTCAGCAGAAACCTATATCCAAGATCATGGGCCCGGGTGGTGTTTGCAATTCCCCCTATGTGGCGAATCATGATTGCAGGGAGGTTGATTGGTTCCTCCCGATCCAGTAAGTCCACCAGGCATTGATCGAGGGCATCAGCTGAGTTTCGCCCTTGACCTCGTGGAATTATGTTCTTGATAGTGAACATAAACAATAGTTGGTGCAGGGAGGTCATTTCACCCTTCTTAACAGAGAGGGGTGTTCTCAGGCCCTGTTTTTGACTGAGGCATTGGGACACCTCTAGGAGCCCGGCTGTTTCTAGGGCTGCTTTGTCTTCCCTCACATACACGTCAAAGCCTTGGGAGGGTACTCCCAAAATTTTCCCAAGTGTGGGCGCATCAACCTTAATGCGTTGTCCATTCACAAAACTAGTCACCACCCCTTCGGTGACACTGCAGTTGGCGTAAAACTCAGCCAACTCAAGCACAGAACACCCCAGCTGGGTGTTTGCAAACAAGGCGAGCCAGCCTTGAGCGCGCAACTTAGTCAGGAACACCCCCAGACCCTGTTCCTCGAAAACGCTTACATTCACTACCTTCCCCCTGACGACATTGTGCTTAAGCAACTGTGCATGTTTGTCAGACATAGGAGAAGGAGTGAACTGCTTTGGGCGTTTGGGGGCAGGAACAGAGGTGGTAGCTTCTGGTAGGGGGGCTGTTCTGGGCTTTCACTTGAGGGGTGTTTTTGCAGGAGAGGACTTCACAGCAGGTTTAGTGGTTGATTTTGGAGGGGCTTGTTCTTCAGAGGACTCGAAGAACACCAGTGTCCCCTGTTTGAAGGTGGTGTTCTCAGAGTCAGAACTCGAGAACCCTTCGGTAGAAGAGGAGGAAATCTCCTCGATGACAGGAGCAGAGGGTTTGGGGATACGGTGAGAGGATTGAAAAGCTATTCTCGCAGATTTGCGAGAAGGCTTGGAGGATTGTGGAGAAGAGGGAGTTTGAGAGGGCTGAGACCTTGGTTGTAACCTTGTTCTTGGCGTTCTGCTACGCCTGGCCACTATTTTCACCCTTTTCCTTTTCTCTCCAGTTTGAGCGACCGAAGTGGGGGGTTCAGCCTCAGGGAGAGAATCCTTCTCTAAACTCTCCTCTGATGTCTCATTCGACTTCCCTTGGAAGTCGACATTCAGATCCTCCACATACACACCTTCGACAGAGACAGCCCCTGCTTCTGTCGCTGTGTCAGGAAACAACCCAGAAGAACAGGGCTCAAAATTAAACCCTTCAGGGGTTTCCAAGAGTTGGGCTTGAGACCCCGATAGTGTACCCTCTGACTCGACTTTAATGGGACAAGCAATTGTCCCTACAAGGAACACCAATCCCCTTCCACACTCGAAGGGAATATCATCCATCCCCATTCCCACTGATTGTAGGGACAAGCTTTTCAGGAATTTGAAAGGCTTGTACAGGATTGGGCGAGGGGGAGCAGGGATTGAGGATGCAAGAATGAGGGCTTTTGATTGAGAGGAGTCGTTGGGAGCCATTGTTGCTAGAAGAGAGATTAGGGTTTAAGGTTTTTACAGGGTTTTCTGGTTTTGCTTGTGTGCGAGATGAACGGCAGAACTGAGAACAGGGCATATAAAGAGAGAGAGAGAGAGAGAGAGAGAGAGAGAGCACCCAAAATCTTTAGAAGATTTCTCGGTTTGCAACGGGTGTGAGCATTAAAAGCTTGTGCCTTAGGAAGGAAAGAAAACACATCGAGCAACCAAGGGGCGTACCTGTTCTCTTCGTTATGCCTGTTCTTTGCCGTCTGATCTTGATTGGACGTAATGGTATTAAGGCGGCTCCAGTACATCCCCTTATGCTGCACTAAGTGGATAAGTAGAGACAAAATGCACGCAATTCGAGTGTATGCAATCACATCCGTTGTTAATAAGATTTGCAAACAGGGGGAGAGAACAGGGTGTTAAAGGTTGATCTTACCAAACCCAGTTCATGTTCTGGAAACAGGTATCTCAGGGGGTTCTCACCAACCCTAGTTCCAGTCTATTTCTCTCAAATTGATCTCTAGCTAGTGCCTTAGTGAATATATCAGCAATTTGATTTTTCGTTGTGCAAAAATTCATAGAGATTTAAGACCCTTTTCCCAACACAATAACTCTCAGAGGAACCATTGCTGTCGAAATGTCCCCAATATTCTTTGTCTTTCGTTGACATCGGAATTTTATGGCAATGTTAATGCAACTATGTGTTATCCAAAAAATTAGGAATGCACTCCAGTGTCACACACCACAAAAAGTCCTTAAAGCTTTGCCTTATCCACATAGTTGGCACAACATGAAGCCTGCTGCAAACATATTAGCTTCTGCTGTGGACATGGCAACGAATGTGCTTACTTGGTAGCCTCCCCCAATGACCCAACACAAGGTCCAAGAAAGTGAAGCCATACTCGGAGGGTACCTTGTCTAACGATCAACTAGGAATCAAGCATAGTCAGCATCAGAATATCCAAAAAGATTCAAAACTTGCAAACTCTCAACAGGATACCCATTCGGCTACAAAAAATTGTGGTGTAATGTTATACAAATATATAGTATCCCGTTTTCACACAAGCCTTAAGATGACGTTTCCTTAGGATTAGACTGAAAACGGGCACATAAACCAACACTAAAAACAATATCTGGTCTACTAGCGGTTAGGTATAGGAGTGACCCAATCATGCCCTATAGAGTTTCTCCTCAATTGAGGGACTCCCATCATCCATAACCAACCTGGTTGAAGGAGAAATAGGAGTGTCTACAGGTTTGGCCAACTCCATCCCAAAACGCTTAAGTAGCTCCTTGATATACTTCTGTTGATGGATCATGGTGCCGTTTAGAGTTTGCTTGATTTGTAAGCCTAAGAAAAAGTTAAGCTCACCCATCATGCTCATCTCAAACTCACTCCTCATCACATTTGAAAATTCATTGCATAAATCATGATGAGTTACACCAAATATAATGTCATCAACATATATTTGGACAATCAATAAATGTTCCCCCTTAGATTTTAGAAACAAGGTATTATCTACCTTGCCTCTTCTAAAATCATTTTCAATTAAAAAACTTGACAACCGTTCGTACCAAGCTCTAGGAGCTTATTTTAGGCCATAAAGAGCTTTGTCAAATTTGAAAACATGGTTAGGAAATTCACTGTTTTCAAAACCAGGGGGTTGTTTGACATACACCTCTTCTTTAAGGTATCCTTTGAGGAATGCACTTTTCACATCCATTTGATATAGCTTGACTTCCATATGAGCTGCAAAGGCTATTAAGATTCGAATAGCCTCAATTCTAGCAACTGGTGCAAAGGTTTTTTCATAATCGATCCCTTTTTCTTGATTATACCCTTGAACAACCAGCCGTGCCTTGTTCCTAGTGACTGTTCCTGACTCATCCAGTTTGTTTCGGAACACCCACTTAGTTCCAATGATTGTTCTCTCTACAGGTTTAGGTACAAGGTGCCATACTTTGTTTCTTTCAAATTGATGGAGCTCTTCTTGCATTGCCGTGACCCAATCTGAATCTGCAAGAGCTTCATTCACACTTCTTTGGATCAATATTAGAGAGAAAAGCATAGAAAGCACAGAAATTCTTAAGCTTAGACCTAGTTTGCACTCCACTGTTAATATCAGACAAAATTTGATCAAGGGGGTGCGAACTATGGCACTTCCATGGTCGTGGAGTAAGAGGATCCACAGAACCATGCTCTACTCTAGTCGTAATATCAAGCTTACGATCATCTCCTGAGCCTGTTTCTGCACCTGTTTGTAAGCCTGTTCCTGAAGAACATGGTCCCGAACAGGTTTCAATGGTGTTTTCCCCTGTTTGGTGTTCACCTTGCCTGCTGTTATGAGGAACACCTTCAGGAGTTGTTTTCTCCATGGTGTTCTTACCTCGTTTATCTTGGAGCAACACTTCTTTTCGAACATGACCTAATTCAAGTTCATCTTCCTGTGCATCATTCTCACTCAACAAGTTAGATTCATTAAAAAGCACATGCACACTTTCCTCAACACTCAAGGTCCTTTTGTTAAAGACTTTGTATGCCTTGCTGTGAGAAGAATAGCCAAGAAATATTGCCTCATCCCTCCTAGGGTCAAACTTTCCTAAGGCATCCTTCCCATTATTATGCACAAAACACCTACAGCCAAATGTTCTTAGGTGCGTAATATTGGGTTTTCTGCCCTTGAAAAGTTCATAAGGAGTTTTGTTCAAAATG
Organism: Carnegiea gigantea; assembly: GCA_029747015.1. Taxonomy (NCBI): domain Eukaryota; kingdom Viridiplantae; phylum Streptophyta; class Magnoliopsida; order Caryophyllales; family Cactaceae; genus Carnegiea; species Carnegiea gigantea. The sequence continues at coordinate 12,276 of JAKOGI010005007.1, read as the reverse complement.
GGTCTGATCATGCATCTATTTATAATGTAACATAAGGTGTTCAATGCTTCTGCCCAGAAATACCTAGGAAGACCACTGGCAATAAGCATTGTTCTGGTCATGTCTTCCAGGGTGCGATTTTTGCGCTCAACCACCCCATTTTGTTGGGGTGTTGTTGGAGCTGAGAAGTTATGATCAACACCATATTCATTACAATAGTTGATAAAACTTGCATTTTCAAACTCAGTTCCATGATCAGATCTCAAGCTAATTAAGGAGTGTCCTACTCTCTTTTCATCCTTTTTGAGAAAGGCAATAAAATTCTCAAAGGTTTCATCTTTGGATGCCAAAAACAAGGTCCAAGTAAAACGAGAGTAATCATCCACTACAACAAGCACATACTTTTTCCCACCTCTACTAGTTATCCTCATGGGACCACACAAATCAATGTGTAATAATTCTAGAGGTCGGGTAGTGCTTACACATTTTTTTCGATTTAAAAGAAGATCTGACTTGTTTGCCTTTTGCACAAGCTTCACATACCTTGTCATCATTAAATTTGATGGAAGGTAGTCCAGTAACCAGGTCTTTTGAAACAAGTTTGTTTAAAAGAGTAAGGCTTGCGTGACCTAGTCTCTTGTGCCAGAGCATTATGTCATTATTCACAGCACTCAAACAAGTCAGGTTGTTTTGGGGAAGAGTGGAAATACATACTTTGTAAACATTTTTGTGTCGCTTCCCCCTTAATACGACATCTCCTGTGTTGACATTGACACCCAAGCAATGTGTTCGTGAGAACACCACTAGGTTGTTCTTGTCACACAGTTGGGACACACTTAGTAAATTATGCTTTAAACCATCAATTAAGTGCACATTATCAATTGAGTGGGAGAGAGTTTTACCAATGCTACCTACACCGACAATTGTCCCAGACTTGCCGTTGCCAAAAGCCACGCTCCCACCGGTTGAAGCTGTAAGTGAGAGAAAGTTTGATTTTTCTTCAGTCATATGCCGCGAAAACCCACTATCAACATACCACAGTTGCCTGTTTTCAAGGTTGTTTTCTGATCTGTTTGACAGGGTGTTTCTTACCCTGTTTGCTGGGTTGTTTGTGGGGTTGTTCTCTCTCACTTCAGCCTGCAAAACAAATCACAGGTTAGTTTTGGGAACCAGATCCACTTGGGTCCCATTCTTTTAGACAAGTAAAGCTCATCTTTTCTAATCCAGATTTGTTTCACATACCTTTCATTTTTTTCAATGACATACCTTCTCAGAGGACATGAATATCTATAGTGACCAGTTTTACCACAATGAAAGCAAACAATGTTTTCAGGTAATCCCACATACTTTCTATGAATTGGGTAAACTCTTCGTTTAGGCTTATATCCAAGTCCCTTTTTGTTTCGACTGTAGTGAGTGTTTAACCAATCAAGAGCTTGTGAGGACTTGTTCCAGCGCTTGGTTGTGATAAGCTCGGTTTCCAGTTTTTCTATATTAGCATGCAAACCCTTGTTCTCCCTGAGCAAAGACTCAACCATTTCTTCCACCTCAAAGAGTTTTTCCTCCATTCGAGAATAATCTCCTTCTTTTATAAAGAGGTTTTCTTTGAGCGTATTAATATTTTCATGTAAGCCCAATTTTTCAATTTTAAGGATCTCATTTTCTAGTTCTAGGTCTCGGACATCTCGTTTCAATTCAGCACAAGTATCCATCAAGGTATACAAAAGTTCTTCGAGAGTTGCTTTATTGAGACCACGTACCTTATTCTTGAGATCAGTAAGACTGTTTGTTGATTCATCATCTCAATCCGTGTCACTTTGTGCCATGAGAGCTACAGCACCTTCATCAGTTTCAGACTCACCTTCATCCTCAGAGGAATCTCCCCAGGAAGCAAGCATAGCCTTCGAGAATCGTCTCCCAGAACTGCTTGCAGCTTGTTTTCTACCTTGTTTCCTAGGGTGTTCTTGCTCTTGCTCTTTTCGAAGTAGTGGACAGTTCTTCACAATGTGATATGGTTTGCCACACTTGAAACACCCTGTGAACTGTTCTCGGGGGGTGTTTCTGGACTTACTGAAGTCTTTTCTTTTGCTGTTTTCTTTGACCTTTTTGAAGAATTTCTTGAACTTTCTTGGCATTAAGGCCATCTCTTCATCCTCAAGGTCAGAGTCATCATCCTCTTGTGCTTTCAAGGCAAGCCCACGATCCTTCTTCTGCTCCTCTTTTTGTTGTGAGTTCTTTCTGAGTTCATAGGTTTGAAGTTTGCCAATCAACTCGTCGAGGGTGATCTTGTTCATGTCTTTAGCTTCTTGGATGGCTGTCATCTTCGCTTCCCAAGACCGAGGCAAAATCCTTAGAATCTTCCTCACCAGCTCTTCTGTGGTGAAGGATTTTCCCAGGGATTTTAGCTCATTTGTTATGTGGGTGAAGCGTGCGTACATATCCATCACGTTCTCATGATCACCCATATCAAACAACTCATATTGCCTCATAAGTAGCTCAATACGTGATTGTTTGACTTGACTTGTTCCTTCATGAGCTACTTGGAGGGCATTCCATATCCCCTGAGCTGACTCACACTCCGAGATACGTGTATATTCATCTGGACCTAGGCCAAAATATAATAGCTTATTGGCCTTGGCATTCTTTTCCATTTTCTCATAGTCTTCACCATCAAACTCTATGGGTTCCTTGGGAACCTTCTTACCATCTTCAAGCACCTTGGTGGGAACAAGGGGCCCGTTCTTGATGAGCATCAATAATTCATAATCTTCTGCCTGAATATAGTTCTCCATCCTATTCTTCCACCAACTATAATGTTGGCCGTTGAAATAGGATGGACGAGTAATGGATTGCCCTTCAAGGATTTCTTGTGGTGTACTCATCTTCAGAATCTCTCAAGGTGTTAGCCCTTTTGAGAGAACCCGCTCTGATACCACTTGTTGAATTCCAAGAGTGCACAACCACAAGAGGGGGGTGAATTGTGGTGGTCGATTTTCGCCTAATAACTGACAAACAGCCGTAGCACTTGATTGCAGAGATTGTTTGTAAATCACAAACAACCTTACGCCTTGTTTGTAACAGTTGTTCTCAATTGATTCAGTCGCGAAATTCAAAATAATAAATGCGGAAATAAAGCACACACAATTTTTACGTGGAAAACACCTCTAGCCCAACTGACGTGTGAAAAACCACGACCTACCTCGTGTAGGATTTAACCACTTCACTAACGAGCGGAAAACGTTACAAAAGCAACACTCCTTGTTACAACTTGTAACCCACGTAACCTTCTTCCCTAAGACAGGTTACACCACGTCCAATCTCACCAGATAGGACACGTCCAAAGTCCACACGACTGAGGACACCCTCACTCACTTTCTGTTCTGAGAACAGGGGTAAAAAATACCTTACTGGGGTGCTTCTGACTTAAGCAGATGTAAGGTACAATGAAGTCCTATTATGCCAAGAAATTGAAAGCTCAGTTAAGCACAATCTTCTCACGGTTTTTCTCTTTGAAATTCAGCTCTAAGAATCTCTTACTTCTTTGTAAAAACCGGATTGTCAAATGGGAGAGAGAATTTCAATATTTAAATGCACAACCCAACGCTATTCTTTTCAAAAGATAGGAAAAATCCTCTATTTTTAGTCGCTTAGAAGATTCACCAAAGATTTCCAACGGCTAAGAGAGGAGAGAAGATTTTCTTAAAATATCTTGGCCAAGTAATCTAGCTTGAAAAAGATAAAATCTTGATTTATCCCAAATTCAATCAAGACCTAAAAATAAGGGATAAGAATCTTTCAAAAGAAATCTTTAGCAAAAACGGTTTTGCAATTTTTTTTTTTTTTCAAATTCAAAACAAATCTTTTTAGATCTGGCAGCCAACCGAAGCAAATTTCCAGATAAGACTGATGTAGCTGCTGTAGTTTTTGAGAACACCCTAGGCACCCTATTTGCAGGGTTGTTTGGAAATGGTCTCCCAAAGCAACTTTTCGAAAATCGTTTTCAAGAAGTGCTAAAAATGATACTTTCAAGATTGGCATATTAACAAGAGTCTAAAAGATAAAAACTAAATTAACCAAGGCTCCTTGTAAGAATTAGATGTCCTGTCAAGAGTGAATATGCTGCTCCAAAACACCTTGGTCACCTTGATTCCTTGGGTGATCTTGTGTAGCTGAATGTTCCTCAAGACTTAAACCATATGTGTTGTTTGCTGATCTTGTGTCACTGAAGCTCGGAACCTGTTCCTAAGACTTGTTCTCAACATTTAGCCACCAGGTTAATAAAATATCACAAACAGCGGTGTAGGAACAACGGTGTATTAGGCCCTGTTTGGAGAGCTTATTTGGAACAACATTACTTAGATAAATATGTTACTCTTGGATTTGTTATCATCAAAACTAAATATAATCAACAAGGTACATATCCATCACTGATCATTAAGATCCGATTAAGTTAGGGACTAAGTGATTCTATTTTAGGGTTTTTGATTGCTCCTCTTTTAGTGGCTTTCTCTCTAACTCTTCGCAATTCCAGTTTCACATCTTTTTAGCAGTTTCGTCTCCTTGCTCTTTTGCTTTCTACCTTGTATTGCCTTTCTGAGCTGTTGGAGGCTGAATTATTTTACTTTGAGTGCTCATTAAGATAATTGTTGAATTCTTAATACCTTCCTATTCCCATCACCAGTTAATTTGTGGAGATAACAGTCTGCTCTTCTTTCTATTTTTCATATCAGGGGTTAGTTTGTTTTTGTTGGTTTGACTTTGATTTTGATTGATTTGGTTGGTGGCCGTAAATATAATCATCTCCGACTTCCACCAGTTAATCCATATAGCTTCATTCTCCCAATTGTACTGACATCTAGAAGGTCGGAGGAATAGATAATCGCTGAGTGTACACCCCTGTTTCTTGAGCCTTCAGTGTGTGGCTGTGTGCCCATCACCACTAGCCATCTCTACAGTCATCAGTGTGTGCCCATCACCAACACCACCACCTCCTCCGTGGTGCTTGTTGACGGCCAGTATACATCCCGACGAGCTCTCGACAAGGATGGTCGAACTGCTCTTTGGCAAGGGTGGCCGAACAGCAAATAAGGGACCACCATCCTCTAGTGTGTAGGCACAATCACCGGCGACGGTGACGACAGGGCTGGGAGTGGAAAGCAAGGGTCGATCGAGGGCGGTAGCTTGTGACCGTTGGGTGCTCAGCTCGAAAACCCGTGTGAGGCAAGGCGAGGTGCAGGTAAGGCCGTCCTTGTTTCCATCTTGGTGTTAATTCCGCTGACATATTTCCTTTACATTTTCATTTTCCTTTTCCTTTTAGATTTTTGTAGTCCGGCAAGCGTCTGCTTTCACCTATCGTATTTAATTACATACATTCAGGTGCAATTTGTGTCCCATCCGTGTTACTTTTCTCTTTCTATTATTATTATTATTATTATTATTATTATTATTATTATTATTATTATTATTATTTAATTTGAATTTGTTACAAGGGTAGTAGTGTGGCTTAGTTGCTTTTTTTGTTTTAATTGTGTGGCTTTAGTTTGTGATAGTTCATTTCAATTAAAGGTTTTTTAATTTGATTATAGTTACTAACTATTTTTGGTAAGTCTCTTGATAACTTTATTTGAATTTGTATTTTTATTATTATTTAAATTGAATTTGTTACTGCTATTTTTTTCTATTATTATTATTTGTATCTATTAGTATTTTTCTACTGTTTTGCATGGTCTTCGATTTTGGTGAGTCTCTTAGCAATTGTATTATTGTTATTATTTGTACCTATTTCTAGTATTATTACTACTATTATCATTGGAATCAGCCTCTCTACAGGTAGGAATGCCGGTAGAGGTGAGGTTGCCTACAGTTGAATCTCCCCAAACCCTGCGAAAGCGGGACTCACACTGAGAGGCGGTGGTGGTGGTGTTGTATTACTACTATTATTCTTATTATAATTGTTTGTTATTAGTATTCTCTTAGCGGGAATAGTAATAGTATCTTTCATTGTTGTGTTATTGGGAAGTTGGTGTTGGTAGCTTCAGTCAGTGGCGAGCAATATGGTAGCTTCAGCCAGTCCTCCGGGGGGAAATGGAGTTAAGAGGGGTGTAGGGTTTCAGCAACTGCGACTAGCGTCTTGGAATATTGGTTCACTTACTTGTAAGTCCATAGAATTAGTTAAGTCTTTGCATAGACGTAGGATTAGCATAGCCTGTGTTCAAGAGACTAAGTGGCTGGGGCTAAAGTTAGAGAAGTTGATGGGTATAAGCTGTGGTATTTAGGGTTAAGCAAGGCTAGGAATGGAGTTGGTATTTTGGTTGTTAAGGAGTTGGTTGACTTTGTTGTTGAAGTAAGGCGTAAGAGTGATCGAATTATGGCCATCAGAGTGGTGGTGGGATCAGAAATCCTAAATGTGGTTAGTGTTTATACACCTCAAATAGGTTTACCGGACGATAATAAGAAGCAATTTTGTGAGGATTTGGATATGGTTATTCAGGACGTAGCTCGAAGCGAGAAATTTTTCATAGGAGGAGACTTTAATGTCCATATTGGTGTTGAAGCAGATGAGCATGATACGACTCACGGAGGTTTCGGTTATGGGAAGAGAAACAATGGAGGAGTTTCTGTTCTAGAATTTGCAGTTGCCTATGAATTATTGGTGGTAAACTCCTTTTTTAAGAAGAAGGAGGACCATTTGGTGACCTTTAAGAGTGGTTCCATAAAGACCCAAATTGATTACTTCCACACTAGAGTGGAAAATAAGAGGTTATGAAAGGATTGTAAGGTGATACCTAGTGAGTATTTAGGAACTCAGCATAGATTGCTAGTGCTGGATGTAGAGCTCAAATGTTCAAAGTGGAAGAAGAGAAGTGTTGCGGAACCTAGAGTTAAGTGGTGGAACCTTACTAAAGAGAATGCTATGAAATTAGCAAAGAGGATTACTAAAGAAGGAGCTTGGAGGCAGGTAGAGGATATAGATATAGTATGGGAGGCAATGGTAGAATGCATTCGACGGTCAGTTAAGGAAATCCTAGGTACTTCTAAGAGAGGTGGCAGCAGAATGAAATGAGCTTGGTGGTGGAATGAAGAGGTAAAGGAGAAAGTCAATGAGAAAAAAGAGGTATACGCTTCTTTCTTGAACAGTGTGACGGATGAAGAGAAAGAGATTAGTAGAGTTAGATATAAGGCTGCAAAAAAGGTAGCCAAGAAAGCTGTTGCTGTAGCTAAGACCATGGCCTATGATAGGTTATAACAAAACTGGGGACCAAGGAAGGTGAGAAGGAAGACTTTAAACTGGCGAGGG
>JAKOGI010005006.1:12500-17755 GCA_029747015.1 Carnegiea gigantea | reverse complement strand
GTACCATCAAACAAACTATAACTGATTTAATGAGCCATTCGCAGTTTCACATTCTGAATTAGTTCATACTTACACATGCATGGCTTAATCTTTGAGACAAGCATATGACTACTGGCAGGATCAACCAGGTAGCACCCTCGATGACGCCGGCGCTCATGAGCCGCCCCGGGCTAGCGGGGGGTCAACACGCGCACGACCGTCGTTCGTTTCCAGCGAAGAACGCTTGATGGGGCATCTTGCATCCACGGCGTGGAAGCAATGCCCGCACATTGTTCTGCATCCCGAAGCACAGCCAGAGGCCATAGCCCAAGCCGCGTGCGCACGGCGACGCGACGCGGGTGGACGACAGCCCCAGCCCGAAGGGTCCACCCGACACCCCAGGGGGGCATCGAGCGAAAGATCATCTCGTTAGGGTCCAAGCTGCCTTCACGAGGCATGCAACGCAGAAACCCGTCATCTGTCCAGGGCTTGCCCGCCCCTGGATCATCCCCTGAAGAGGATCGTGCGTGGACGGTTCACCGCTCGAGCAAGGAGCCCGCCAACACAAACGAACCGAACGCAACTCACGCGCCCCCACGTGTCCCCGCCGAGATGCACCCCGCACGTCCGCTCGACTATGGCACATAGCCGAACGGAAATAGCAAGGCGAAGCCCGACGAGCACCGCTGGACGCGAAGGGTAACCGTAGCCAACCGACATATTCGCACCGAGGGACTTGAGGAAGGAGGGGTCGGCAAATGGGGGGATGGGTTGTCAGGGTGCTCTGGAGTGGAGGGCTGTCAGGCTGCTTTCAAGTGGGTGTGAACAGGGGGTTTTCGGGCGGATCTCGAAGGAAATCGGGTTGGATTTTGAGGAGGAAAGGTCCCCCCCTCGGCACGACCACCGGCAAAATCCCGACGCAAAGGGCATTCCCCGCCCCGCGCCGGCCTCATGTCGCGCCCTCGGAAGTGCTCCTCGGGAAGGGCCTCCCACTCCGTTCGTGTACTTCGGCCTCACGGGCGCGAGGGGCTTACAAGCTCAAGCGTCTAGGCCCTCACTCACCGATCATCGGCTTCCACTACCGAAGCGATCAACCCCGCCGTCGTCACACGGATCGGCTCCTCGAGACAAGCCTTCGACCCCGTTCGTGTACTTCGGCCTCACGGGCGCGAGGGGCTTACAAGCTCAAGCGTCTAGGCCCTCACTCACCGATCGTCGGCTTCCACTACCGGGGCTTCCGCCCCATCCCGCATCGCCTCACCTGTCACCTCGCTTGCGACAGTCAGCCCGCACGTGGTAGGCAACACGCCTCCGCGTAAATCCCACAGCCAGCGCGTCCGCCTCGGGACGAGGGGAGGGTTGTCAGGGTGCTTTCAAGTGTAGTGGGGCGAGAGGGGGAAGTAAGCTGGGGGGGACAAGGGGTTTTCGGGAGGGGAAGGAAGGTGGTGTGAACAAGGGGTTTTCGGGGGGATCTCGAAGGAAATCGGGTTGGATTTTGAGGAGGGGAGGTGACCCCCCACCCCGCGGCACAACGGCATTCCCACCGTCATAATCCCGATGCAAAGGGCACTCCCCGCCCCGCGCAGGCCTCATGTCGCGCCCTAGGAAGTGCTCCTCGGGAAGGGCCTCCCTCTCCGTTCGTGTACTTCGGCCTCACGGGCGCGAGGGGCTTACAAGCTCAAGCGTCTAGGCCTCACTCACCGATCGTCGGCTTCCACCACCGGAGCGATCAACCCCGCCGTCGTCGCACGGATCGGCTCAAGACAAGCCCTCCACCCCGTTCGTGGCAGTGCCTCACGGGCGCGAGGGGCTTACAAGCTCAAGCGTCTAGGCCCTCACTCACCGATCACAGGCTTCTCACAACCGGGGCGTCCAGCCCATCCCGCGTCGCCTCTCCTGTCACCGCTCTTGCGACGGTCAGCCCGCACGTGGAAGGCAACACGCCTCCGCGCAAATCCCACAGCCAGTGCGTCCGCCGTCCGCCCCGGGACGGGGGGAGGTGGGTCGTCAAGCAACAGAAAGGCACTGTCAAGGAGCAAGGGGCCATGTCAAGAAACAAGGGACGAGGGGCGCAACGGCATCCCCACCGGCAAAATCCCGATGCGAAGGGCACTCCCCGCCCCGCGCAGGCCTCAGGTCGCGCCCTTGGAAGTGCTCCTCGGGGAGGGCCTCCCACTCCGTTCGTGTACTTCGGCCTCACGGGCGCGAGGGGCTTACAATCTCAAGCGTCTAGGCCCTCACTCACCGATCGTCGGCTTCCACTACCGGAGCGATCAACCCCGCCGTCGTCGCACGGATCGGCTCAAGACAAGCCTTCCACCCCGTTCGTGGCAGTGCCTCACGGGCGCGAGGGGCTTACAAGCTCACGCGTCTAGGCCCTCACTCACCGATCACAGGCTTCTCACAACCGGGGCGTCCAGCCCATCCCGCGTCGCCTCTCCTGTCACCGCGCTTGCGACGGTCAGCCCGCGCGTGGAAGGCAACACGCCCCCGCTTAAATCCCCCAAGCCAGTGCGTCCGCCGTCCGCCCCCAGGACGGGGCATGTCGAGCAACAGAAATGATGTCAGGGAGCAAGGGGGCCGGGTCAAGAAAGAAAGGACGGTGGGCCGCGGGAATTCACCGACAATCACCCCTGCCCACGTGGGGGTGATCACCGTTCTCGGGTGAGGGGGGGCAAGGCCCCCACCCGTGATGGCATCCTAGAAGCTAGGGAATGCCACCGAAGACGGGCGTCAGGAGCACCACCGGTGCCTCGGAAGGTAGGAACTAGCATAGCAACGATTCCCGCACTCCATCGATCGATATCCAACCATTTTCATGCTAGTCACGCTTCCCGAGGCAAAACCCGACCCCCGGGGTGGTCCCTCATCCGCCCGCCAAGGTTCGGTGCAAGGAAGCCATGGCAACAAGGCCTTTGACATCATTCCATGCCATGCCATGCATGGGCGATGGCTGCCGCTGACCCTGCTGCTGCCCCAGCTGCTTGCCAAGCACCTCCCCTATAAAGAGCTCTTATAACTCTACTGGCTCTGCCCCCAGTAGACATCAAATGTGACGAAAAATCATACTGGGGTTTTTTGAAGATTTAGAATGTTTCAGCAGCAACCAATGGTACCATTGGAAAGATCATGATGTGAAATTACTAAAAAATATTTTTTCGGAATTTTTCGGACACCCGAGCTATTTTTTATGATTTTTTAAAGTCGAAAACGAAAAAAAATCCTAAAAATCGGAGAAACATCAGAAAAATGCGGGACAAAGCTTGTAAATCCTCTAAAAATCGTGGGGAAGGGGTGGACAAAATTTGGGGAAAAACGCACGACAAAAATACGGGGATTTTTTCTCGGGCCGGCTTTCGGGCGTTCGCGGGGCTGCGGCCAGCGTTCAGGGCCCTGCGGCCAGCGTCCAGGGGCTGCGCCCAGCGTCCGGGGGCTGCGCCCAGCGTCCAGGACAAGCGGCCAGCGTTCACAGGCTGCGGCCAGCGTTCAGGAGCTGCGGCCAGCGTTCACAGGGCTGCGGCCAGCGTCCTGGACAAGCGGCCAGCGTTCACAGGGCTGCGGCCAGCGTTCACAGCCTGCGGCCAGCGTCCAGCACAAGCGGCCAGCGTTCACAGGGCTGCGGCCAGCGTTCACAGCCCGCGGCCAGCGTCCAGGACAAGCGGCCAGCGTTCACAGGGCTGCGGCCAGCGTTCACAGCCTGCGGCCAGCGTCCAGGACAAGCGGCCAGCGTTCACAGGGCTGCGGCCAGCGTTCAAAGCCTGCGGCCAGCATCCAGCACCCCCCGGCAGCCCCCGGCACCCAGCGACAGCATGCCCGGACGCTGCCCGGCATGCATGGATGCTGCCGTGGGCGTCCGGCTGCGTGCGTGGACGCTCTCGGGGGCATGCCCCGGGGCCGACCCTCGGGACCCGGGGGCATGCCCCGGGGCCCCCCGGGGCCGGTCCTCGGGACCCGGGGGCATGCCTCGGCCATGCACCGGGGCCGTTGTGGGGGCCTTTCTCGGGACTCAGGGGCATGCCTTGGGCATGCACCGGGGCCGTTTCGGGGCGATGTGCGGGACGCGGGGCCATGCACCGGGGCCGTTCTGAGGGCGTTCCCCGGGACTCGGGGCCAGGCCTTGGCCGCGCCCCGGGGCCGTTCCGGGGCGACGTGCGGGACTCGGGGCCATGCCTTGGGCATGCACCGGGGCGTTCCTCGGGACTCGGGGCCACGCCCCGGGGCGAGGTGCGGGACCCGGGGGCATGCCGTGGCCATGCACCGGGGCCGTTCCGGGGGCCTTCCTCGGGACCCGGGGGGCGCGCCTTGGGCATGGACCGGGGCCGATCCTCGGGACGCGGGGCACGCCTTGGGCATGCACCGGGGCCGTTTGGGGGCGTTCCTCGGGACCCGGGGGCACGGCCCGGGGCGATGTGCGGGACTCGGGGTCATGCCTTGGCCTTGCCACGGGGCGATGGGCGGGACTCGGGGGGCATGCCTTGGCCTTGCTTCGGGGGCGTTCTAGAGGCGATGCACGGGGGCATGCCCCCGGGCCGATGTGCGGGACGCGGGGGCAGGCCTCGGCCGTGCACGGGGCCGCTCCCCGGGACTCGGGGGCATGCCTTGGCATCGACGTTCGGGACTTGGGGCACCAATATGGGGGCACGCGGCCCGCCACGGGGCCTAGCTCTCGACCCTTCCTTCGCCCAGTCCGCCCAAGGTCCGCTCAAGTCCGTCAAGTCCGCCCCCGCGCCCCTGGGTCCCTGCGCCCTGCGCCCTGTCAAAGATTATAATGCGCGCGGGGGGGTCACGGGGCCGGGGGCGGGGTGTCACTCACCATCGTGCATCCTGCTCGGGTCGCGGACGGGGCGGGGCACTAGCTCAATCACCTTCCCCCTAAAGAGCACAACGAGCTTTCGTGGCCGTGCCCGGAGTGGACATCAACCCTGCCGATTTTTCATACTCCGCCCGGGCCATCCCCCTAGAGAGCTTCAGGAGGTTTGGTGGCCGTGCCCGGAGTGGACATCAACCGTGCCTATTTTTCATACTCCGCCCGGACCATCCCCCTAGAGCGCTTCAGCAGGTTTGGTGGCCGTGCCCGGAGTGGACATCAACCGTGCCGATTTTTCATACTCAGCTGGGACAGGTCACGGCCTGCGGCCAGCGTTCACAGGCCAGCGGCCAGCGTTCACAGGACAGCGGCCAGCGTTCACAGGCTGCGGCCAGCGTTCATGACAAGCGGCCAGCGTTCACAGGCTGCGGCCAGCGTTCAGGACAAGCGGCCAGCGTTCACAGGCTGC
>JAKOGI010005006.1:0-2500 GCA_029747015.1 Carnegiea gigantea | reverse complement strand
CACGCCCCCGCTTAAATCCCACAAGCCAGTGCGTCCGCCGTCCGCCCCCAGGACGGGGCATGTCGAGCAACAGAAGTGATGTCAGGGAGCAAGGGGGCCGGGTCAAGAAAGAAGGGACGGTGGGCCGCGGGAATTCACCGACAATCACCCCTGCCCACGTGGGGGTGATCACCGTTCTCGGGTGAGGGGGGCAAGGCCCCCACCCGTGATGGCATCCTAGAAGCCTAGGGAATGCCACCGAAGACGGGCGTCAGGAGCACCACCGGTGGCTCGGAAGGTAGGAACTAGCATAGCACCGATTCCCGCACTCCATCGATCGATATCCAACAATTTTCATGCTAGTCACGCTTCCCGAGGCAAAACCCGAACCCCGGGGTGGTCCCTCATCCGCCCGCCAAGGTTCGGTGCAAGGAAGCCATGGCAACAAGGCCTTTGACATCATGCCATGCCATGCCATGCATGGGCGATGGCTGCCGCTGACCTTGCTGCTGCCCCAGCTGCTTGCCAAGCACCTCCCCTATAAAGAGCTCTTATAACTCTACTGGCTCTGCCCCCAGTAGACATCAACTGTGACGAAAAATCATACTGGGGTTTTTTGAAGATTTAGAATTTTTCAGCAGCAACCAATGGTACCATTGGAAAGATCATGATGTGAAATTACTAAAAAATATTTTTTCGGAATTTTTCGGACCCCCGAGCTATTTTTTATGATTTTTTAAAGTCGAAAACGAAAAAAAAATCCTAAAAATCGGAGAAAAATCAGAAAAATGCGGGACAAAGCTTGTAAATCCTCTAAAAATCGGGGGGAAGGGGTGGACAAAATTTGGGGAAAAACGCACTGACAAAAATCGGGGATTTTTTCTCAGGGACGGCTTTCGGGCGTTCGCGGCTGCGGCCAGCGTTTCAGGGCCCCTGCGGCCGAGCGTCCAGGGGCTGCGCCCAGCGTCCAGGGGCTGCGCCCAGCGTCCAGGACAAGCGGCCAGCGTTCACAGGCTGCGGCCAGCGTTCAGGAGCTGCGGCCAGCGTTCACAGGGCTGCGGCCAGCGTCCAGGACAAGCGGCCAGAGTTCACAGGGCTGCGGCCAGCGTTCACAGCCTGCGGCCAGCGTCCAGGACAAGCGGCCAGCGTTCACAGGGCTGCGGCCAGCGTTCACAGCCTGCGGCCAGCGTCCAGGACAAGCGGCCAGCGTTCACAGGGCTGCGGCCATCGTTCACAGCCTGCGGCCAGCGTCCAGGACAAGCGGCCAGCGTTCACAGGGCTGCGGCCAGCGTTCACAGCCTGCGGCCAGCGTCCAGGACAAGCGGCCAGCGTTCACAGGGCTGCGGCCAGCGTTCACAGCCTGCGGCCAGCGTTCCCAGCCTGCGTCCAGCGTCCAGGACAAGCGGCCAGCGTTCACAGGCTGCGGCCAGCGTCCAGGACAAGCGGCCAGCGTACACAGGGCTGCGGCCAGCGTTCACAGCCTGCGGCCAGCATCCAGCACCCCCCGGCAGCCCCCGGCACCCAGCGACAGCATGCCCGGACGCTGCCCGGCATGCATGTATGCTGCCGTGGGCGTCCGGCAGCGTGCGTGGACGCTCTCGGGGGCATGCCCCGGGGCCGACCCTCGGGACCCGGGGGGCACGCCCCGGGGCCCCCCGGGGCCGGTCCTCGGGACCCGGGGGCATTCCTCGGCCATGCACCGGGGCCGTTGTGGGGGCCTTCCTCGGGACTCAGGGGCATGCCTTGGGCATGCACCGGGGCCGTTTCGGGGCGATGTGCGGGACGCGGGGCCATGCAACGGAGGCCGTTTATGAGGGCGTTCCCTAGGGACTCGGGGCCGTCAGGGGCGACGTGAGGATCGGGGCCAGCATTGGGCAGCCACCGGGGGTTCCTCGGGGGAATAGGGGGCACGCCCCGGGAGCGAGGTGCGGGGAACTCGCATGGGCAATGCCGTCGGCAAGAAACGGGGCCGGCCGGGGCCTTGTCCTCTGGGACCCGGGAGGGCAAGCCTTGGGCAGGACGGGGCCGACATCGGGACGCAGGGGGGACACGCATTGTGGCAGCACCGGGGCGTTGGGGGCGGTACATAGGGACTACGGGGGCACGGCCCGGGGCGATGTGCGGGACTCGGGGGCATGCCTTGGCATTGCCACGGGGCGATGGGCGGGACTTGGGGGGCATGCCTTGGCCTTGCTTCGGGGGCGTTCTAGAGGCGATGCACGGGGGCATGCCCCGGGGCCGATGTGCGGGACGCGGGGGCAGGCCTCGGCCGTGCACGGGGCCGCTTCCCGGGACTCGGGGGCATGCCTTGGCATCGACGTTCGGGACTTGGGGCACCAATATGGGGGCACGCGGCACGCCACGGGCCTAGCTCTCGACCCTTCCTTCGCCCAGTCCGCCCAAGGTCCGCTCAAGTCCGTCAAGTCCGCCCCCGCGCCCCGCGTCCCTGCGCCCTGCGCCCTGTCAAAGATTATAATGCGCGCGGGGGGGGTCACGGGGCCGGGGGCGGGGTGTCACTCAC
>JAKOGI010005005.1:5000-10000 GCA_029747015.1 Carnegiea gigantea | reverse complement strand
CCCAAACGGCCCCGGTGGATGGCCGAGGCATGCCCCCGGGTCCCAAGGACCGGCCCCGGGGCATGCCCCCGAGAGCGTCGACGCACGCTGCCGGACGCCCACGGCAGCATCCCGGCATGTCGGGCAGCGTCCGGGCATGCTGTCGCAGGCAGCCGGGGGGTGCTGGATGCTGGCCGCAGGCTGTGAACGCTGGCCGCTTGTCCTGAACGCTGGCCGCAGCCTGTGAACGCTGGCCGCTTGTCCTGAACGCCGGCCGCAGCCTGTGAACGCTGGCCGCTTGTCCTGAACGCTGGCCGCAGCCTGTGAACGCTGGCCGCTTCTCCTGAACGCTGGCCGCAGCCTGTGAACGCTGACCGCAGGTCCTGAACGCTGGCCGCAGCCTGTGAACGCTGGCCGCAGGCTGTGAACGCTGGCCGCTTGTCCTGAAAGCTGGCCGCTTGTCCTGAACGCTGGCCGCAGCCTGTGAACGCTGGCCGCAGGCTGTTAACGCTGGCCGCTTGTCCTGAACGCTGGCCGCTTGTCCTGAACGCTGGCCGCAGCCTGGGAACGCTGGCCGCAGCCTGTGAACGCTGGCCGCTTGTCCTGACCGCTGGCCGCAGCCTGTGAACGCTGGCCGCAGGCTGTGAACGCTGGCCGCTTGTCCTGAACGCTGGCCCCTTGTCCTGAACGCTGGCCGCAGGCTGTGAACGCTGGCCGCTTGTCCTGAACGCTTGCCGCTTGTCCTGAACGCTGGCCGCAGCCTGTGAACGCTGGCCGCTTGTCCTGAACGCTGGCCGCTTGTCCTGAACACTGGCCGCAGCCTGTGAACGCTGGCCGCTTGTCCTGAACGCTGGCCGCAGCCTGTGAACGCTGGCCGCTTGTCCTGAACGCTGGCCGCAGCATGTGAACGCTGGCCGCAGCCTGTGAACGCTGGCCGCTTGTCCTGAACGCTGGCCGCGTCCTGTGAACGCTGGCCGCTTGTCCTGAACGCTGGCCGCAGCCTGTGAACGCTGGCCGCTTGTCCTGAACGCTGGCCGCTTGTCGTGAACGCTGGCCGCAGCCTGTGAACGCTGGCCGCTTGTCCTGAACGCTGGCCGCACCCTGTGAACGCTGGCCGCTTGTCCTGAACGCTGGCCGCAGCCTGTGAACGCTGGCCGCAGCCTGTGAACGCTGGCCGCTTGTCCTGAACCCTGGCCGCAGCCTGTGAACGCTGGCCGCTTGTCCTGAACGCTGGCCGCAGCCTGTGAACGCTGGCCGCTTGTCCTGAACGCTGGCGGCAGCCTGTGAACGCTGGCCGCTGTCCTGTGAACGCTGGCCGCTGGCCTGTGAACGCTGGCCGCAGGCCGTGACCTGTCCCAGCTGAGTATGAAAAATCGGCACGGTTGATGTCCACTCCGGGCACGGCCACCAAACCTCCCGAAGCTCTCTAGGGGGATGGTCCGTGCGGAGTATGAAAAATAGGCACGGTTGATGTCCTCTCCGGGCACGGCCACCAAACCTCCTGAAGCTCTCTAGGGGGATGGCCCGGGCGGAGTATGAAAAATCGGCACGGTTGATGTCCACTCCGGGCCCGGCCACGAAAGCTCGTTGTGCTCTTTAGGGGGAAGGTGATTGAGCTAGTGCCCCGCCCCGTCCGCGACCCGCGCAGGATGAACGATGGTGAGTGACACCCCGCCCCCGGCCCCGTGACCCCCCCGCGCGCATTATAATCTTTGACAGGGCGCAGGGCGCAGGGACGCAGGGCGCGGGGGCGGACTTGACGGACTTGAGCGGACCTTGGGCGGACTGGGCGAAGGAAGGGTCGAGAGCTAGGCCCCGTGGCGTGCCGCGTGCCCCCATATTGGGGCCCCAAGTCCCGAACGGCGATGCCAAGGCATGCCCCCGAGTCCCGGGGAGCGGCCCCGTGCACGGCCGAGGCCTGCCCCCGCGTCCCGCACATCGGCCCCGGGGCATGCCCCCGTGCATCGCCGCTAGAACGCCCCCGAAGCAAGGCCAAGGCATGCCCCCCGAGTCCCGCCCATCGCCCCGTGGCAAGGCCAAGGCATGCCCCCGAGTCCCGCACATCGCCCCGGGCCGTGCCCCCCGGGTCCCGAGGAACGCCCCCAAACGGCCCCGGTGCATGCCCAAGGCGTGCCCCCGCGTCCCGAGGATCGGCCCCGGTCCATGCCCAAGGCGTGCCCCCCGTGTCCCGAGGAAGGCCCCCGGAACGGCCCCGGTGCATGGCCACGGCATGCCCCCGGGTCCCGCACCTCGCCCCGGGGCGTGCCCCCGAGTCCCGAGGAACGCCCCCGTGCATGCCCAAGGCATGGCCCCGAGTCCCGCACGTCGCCCCGGAACGGCCCCGGGGCGCGGCCAAGGCATGGCCCCGAGTCCCGGGGAACGCCCTCAGAACGGCCCCGGTGCATGGCCCGCGTCCCGCACATCGCCCCGAAACGGCCCCGGTGCATGCCCAAGGCATGCCCCTGAGTCCCGAGGAAGGCCCCCACAACGGCCCCGGTGCATGGCCGAGGCATGCCCCCGGGTCCCGAGGACCGGCCCGGGGGGGCCCCGGGGCATGCCCCCGGGTCCCGAGGGTCGGCCCCGGGGCATGCCCCCGAGAGCGTCCACGCACGCTGCCGGACGCCCACGGCAGCATCCATGCATGCCGGGCAGCGTCCGGGCATGCTGTCGCTGGGTGCCGGGGGCTTCCGGGGGGTGCTGGATGCTGGCCGCAGGCTGTGAACGCTGGCCGCAGCCCTGTGAACGCTGGCCGCTTGTCCTGAACGCTGGCCGCAGGCTGTGAACGCTGGCCGCAGCCTGTGAACGCTGGCCGCTTGTCCTGAACGCTGGCCGCAGCTGTGAACGCTGGCCGCTTGTCCTGAACGCTGGCCGCAGCCTGTGAACGCTGGCCGCTTGTCCTGAACGCTGGCCGCAGCCTGTGAACGCTCGCCGCTTGTCCTGAACGCTGGCCGCAGCCTGTGAACGCTGGCCGCAGGCTGTGAACGCTGGCCGCTTGTCCTGAACGCTGGCCGCTTGTCCTGAACGCTGGCCGCGGGCTGTGAACGCTGGCCGCAGGCTGTGAACGCTGGCCGCAGCCCTGTGAACGCTGGCCGCTTGTCCTGGACGCTGGCCGCAGGCTGTGAACGCTGGCCGCGGCCCTGTGAACGCTGGCCGCTTGTCCTGGACGCTGGCCGCAGCCTGTGAACGCTGGCCGCTTGTCCTGGACGCTGGCCGCAGCCCTGTGAACGCTGGCCGCAGCTCCTGAACGCTGGCCGCAGCCTGTGGACGCTGGCCGCTTGTCCTGGACGCTGGGCGCAGCCCCTGGACGCTGGGCGCAGCCCCTGGACGCTGGCCGCAGGGCCCTGAACGCTGGCCGCAGCCCCGCGAACGCCCTAAAGCCGTCCCGAGAAAAAATCCCCGTATTTTTGTCGTGCGTTTTTCCCCAAATTTTGTCCCCCCCTTCCCCACGATTTTTAGAGGATTTACAAGCTTTGTCCCGCTTTTTTCTGATTTTTCTCCGATTTTTAGGATTTTTTTTCGTTTTCGACTTTAAAAAATCATAAAAAATAGCTCGGGTGTCCGAAAAATTCCGAAAAAAATATTTTTTAGTAATTTCACATCATGATCTTTCCAATGGTACCATTGGTTGCTGCTGAAACATTCTAAATCTTCAAAAAACCCCAGTATGATTTTCCGTCACAGTTGATGTCTACTGGGGGCAGAGCCAGTAGAGTTATAAGAGCTCTTTATAGGGGAGGTGCTTGGCAAGCAGCTGGGGCAGCAGCAGGGTCAGCGGCAGCCATCGCCCATGCATTGCATGGCATGGCATGATGTCAAAGGCCTTGTTGCCATGGCTTCCTTGCACCGAACCTTGGCGGGCGGTTGAGGGACCACCCCGGGGGTCGGGTTTTGCCTCGGGAAGCGTGACTAGCATGAAAATTGTTGGATATCGATCGAGGGAGTGCGGGAATCGTTGCTATGCTAGTTCCTACCTTCCGAGGCACCGGTGGTGCTCCTGACGCCCGTCTTCGGGGGCATTCCCTAGGCTTCTAGGATGCCATCACGGGTGGGGGCCTTGCCCCCCCTCACCCGAGAACGGTGATCACCCCCACGTGGGCAGGGTGATTGTCGGTGAATTCCCGCGGCCCACCGTCCCTTCTTTCTTGACCCGGCCCCCTTGCTCCCTGACATCATTTCTGTTGCTCGACATGCCCCGTCCTGGGGGCGAACGGCGGACGCACTGGCTTGTGGGATTTAAGCGGGGGCGTGTTGCCTTCCACGTGCGGGCTGACCGTCGCAAGCGCGGTGACAGGAGAGGCGACGCGGGATCGGCTGGACGCCCCGGTTGTGAGAAGCCTGTGATCGGTGAGTGAGGGCCTAGACGCTTGAGCTTGTAAGCCCCTCGCGACCGTGAGGCACTGCCACGAACGGGGTGGAAGGCTTGTCTTGAGGAGCCGATCCGTGCGACGACGGCGGGGTTGATCGCTCCGGTAGTGGAAGCCGACGATCGGTGAGTGATGGCCTAGACGCTTGAGCTTGTAAGCCCCTCGCGCCCGTGAGGCCGAAGTACACGAACGGAGTGGGAGGCCCTTCCCGAGGAGCACTTCCAAGGGCGCGACCTGAGGCCTGCGCGGGCGGGGAGTGCCCTTCGCATCGGGATTTTGCCGGTGGGGATGCCGTTGCGCCCCTCGTCCCTTGGTTCTTGACATGGCCCCTTGCTCCTTGACATTGCCTTTCTGTTGCTTGACGACCCACCTCCCCCCGTCCCTGGGCGGACGGCGGACGCACTGGCTGTGGGATTTGCGCGGAGGCGTGTTGCCTTCCACGTGCGGGCTGACTGTCGCAAGCGCGGTGACAGGAGAGGCGACGCGGGATGGGCTGGAAGCCCCGGTTGTGAGAAGCCTGTGATCGGTGAGTGAGGGCCTAGACGCTTGAGCTTGTAAGACCCTCGCGCCCGTGAGGCACTGCCACGAACGGGGTGGAAGGCTTGTCTTGAGGAGCCGATCCGTGCGACGACGGCGGGGTTGATCGCTCTGGTAGTG
>JAKOGI010005004.1:0-17771 GCA_029747015.1 Carnegiea gigantea | reverse complement strand
CATATCATCATCATCATCCCTCTCTCCATAAAACTCCACGGCAGCCATCACCCTTTCCCTACAATCCATCTTCTTCATCCCATCACCTTCACATGCTCATCTTCTCCACAAAAGGCCACGGCATCCTCTTTCCATCTGGTTTTCCACGCAGCTCTTTCCTCTTTCAATCACACATCCACACATAACTCTTCCCACCGTCTTCTCACACACCACCATCACACCATATATTCCACGCCTCTCCTCATCTTCATACCACCATTAAATAATCTTCCATTCACCTTCACGATAGCTGGGTTTCATCATCACCATAATATTTTCATCAGCCATCATCATCACCGTGTAGTATTGCTCTTCTAATTTTTATTATTTTTTTTATTATTTTGCTTAGTTGCAAACATGAATTATTTGGGAGAATGATGTGATGTTAATTTTAACATGAGTGAGTAATTTTTTGCTTAGTATAATCTTCTTGAAGCCATGCTAAATTAATTATTTTGAAACAAGTTTTGTGCTTTAATGTCTAGTTGATTTATATTCGTGATTCTTTGGCGATTAGCGTTTATCGTTTATGAAAATTGTGTTGAATCGATTAGAATGCATGCTAGTTGATTAAATACAATTTCGATTGATAGTTTAGAAGATTATAATACGTAAAAGTTATCATTTTTTAAGCCTAGGTATCACCCTAATTAATCATGGATGGCTCAAACCCTTATCTTTTAATTAGGTAATCGCTTTAGATCTTTGTTAAATCGATTTGCTGGTAAATTGGTTACAAAGTGTTAAATGATGTTTTCTAATTCTTAATGCTCCAGTTTAATTAAATTCTTGCGCTGGTGTGAGGGTTATCAAAACTAGTAAGGTTTATATTAGGGCTGGACCTAAGTAAACTAGAATCTAAGGAGAAACGGGGAAGAACCGCTGGTGGATTTCTTCTACAGTTTAACTCATGAATGAAATTAACTTATGTGTTGATGATAAATATTAATTTGCATGGTGGATTGAGATTATACTAAGTATTCTTCATAAATTTGACAACTTTTGATCATTATTTATTTTTTTTTAGAGTCAATTTGATTAGTTTGATAAATTTTGTTCTATATTTATTAGTTTCAATATAAATTCAATCGACCCCCCCCCAAAAGTATAGTCTTTTAGGAGTGTCTAGGTAATTTTAGATAACTTAGATTTTAATTTTTAGGGTAGTTATAATTTTTAGATTGAATTATATTTAGTTTTAGTCTTTCATTAGCGTTTGTTGGAAATACGACTAAAAATAGTTATTTTTGTTCTTTTTTTTTTTATAAGTTCCTAGGGTTTATAGAGTGTCATAATATGCCCATAATTAAATTCGTGATTTTTGGAATTTATTTGGTAATTTTTCAGAATTATTTTGTGGAAATAATAAGTGCAGGATTTTTAGGTGTTTAATTCTGAAATTTCGACTTTTAATATTAAATTACGACTTTTAGATATTGTTGAGTCCAAAAATTGTGTTTTAGCATTATAGTAATTTTCTTGATTAGTTTCGTAATTTTATTTTCACAAATTATTTTATTTTTAATTTTAAATTCAATATTCTGCATTGATATTCTGTGATAATTTTCTGTTTTGATTTTTATAAAATAAAGTGGATACAATTTATAGGTTATAAACTCACAGACCTGAATTATAGTATTTTAGGCTACTGTTTGAATTTTTAATATTTATTTTCTGTTTATTATTTTCTGTTTTGGATTTTAATTAGAATTTCAGTTATTTTTCTGATTTAATTTTAGTAAATTATTTCGGAAAGCTTTTTACTGTTTTCTTTCCAGAATATAATCCAAAATATTTAGGAGCATCATTGGGTATTTTTCTAGACTTTTATTTATTAGATTATAATTATCTTAGAATTATTAAGATTAGACTTAATAAATTGGATTAGTAAAATTATTTAGGATTAAGCTAGCCTTCTAAAACTATCTTTCCTCGTGGATCGATCCCTACTTTCCTATGCTATAAAAAGTGTTTTAATAACCAAAGTAGTGGTTAAATTTGTAGCCCTCGACAAGCTTTACAAATTTTGGCGCCGTTGCCGGGGAAAGAAAATTAAATTGCTAGTTCATTTCTATTTAATTTTACTCCTTCCTTTGCTTTGTTTTAACTTTAGTATTCTATTTTTGTAGGACTTCTTATAGTGCATGAAATTAAGGAGTGGTAAGGACACTGGGGAGGCTAGGGATCAATCATTGAAAGCTGAAAACAAAGAGAGTCAGCCTGACCCAATAAGTTTTAGGGTTAAAGAGGTAAGTATGTCTACTCTTCGAGAACTTGCTGCTCCTAACTTAGAAACCCAACCAATGTCCATCACTTATGCTGTTTTAGATAAACCTTTGAAATTAAACTCAGGATTTATTAATTTATTACCTAAGTTTCATGGATTAGCTGGAGAGGACCCCTATAGACACATTAGTGAATTCCTTATTACTTGTTCTGCTATGGTGCCTGAAGGAATTCCTGAGGATCAAATTAGACTAAGGGCTTTTCCTTTCTCTTTGCTTGGTAATGCTAAGGACTGGTTATATTATATGCCTGCTGGATCTTTTTCTACATGGACTGCATTGCATAAATCGTTTCTAGAAAAGTTTTTTCCTGCATCCCGTATTGGATCTATTAGGAAAGAAATATGTGGAATTAAACAAATGAATGGGGAAACCTTTTGTGAGTATTGGGAAAGATTTAATAAGTTATGTGCTAGTTGTCCCCAACATCAAATAACTGAACAACTATTGATTCAATATTTTTATGAAGGTTTGCTTCCTATGGATCGTAATATGGTTGATGCCGCTAGTGGGGGGCTCTGGTTAATAAAACACCAGCTGATGCTAGAAATCTATTTAATTTAATGGCCCAAAATACTCAGCAATTTGGTACTAGGGACTCACAAGTTAAAAGGATAAATGAGATAGGTTCTAGTTCATCTCTAGAGAATCAATTGTCTCACATTACTGCTATGTTAAATAAGATTGTTACTGGGGGTATTCAAAAGGCAGTAATATGTGGTATTTGTTGTCTAGAAGGACATTCTACGGATACATGTCCTACTCTACAAGAAGGTAATGTTAATGCCCTTTACTCTAACCAAAATCAAAGGAGGTATGATCCATACTTGAATACTTATAATGAAGGATGGAGGGACCACCCTAACCTTAGGTATGGCCCTAAGCCAAATCCACCTGGTTTTGATCAACCCTCTCGTCAGCCTTCCAGTCAAGATAGGACCAATTTCCTCTTAGAACAAGTCCTTAAAAAAATGGATGATAGGTTCCAGAGTATGGAAACCACCCTTAAGCAAGTTCAAGAGAGACAAACAGCGACTGATACCATAGTTAGCAACTTGCAAGCCCAATTGCAGAATAGGTTACCATCTCAACCTTACCCTAACCCCAAAGAGAATGTTAGTGCCATGACACTTAGAAGTGGGAAAGAGTTAAAGGAACCTATGAAGAAGAGAGAAGTAGAACCTGAGTTAGAAGTGAAAGGGGCTGAACCAGAATTAGATACAGAGTCTAATCAAACTACTAAGGAATTAGGAGAAAAGAAAAGAGAATCTTACAAACCAATCCCACCTTTCCCTAGTAGATTTAGGAGCCCTATGTCTAAGGTTAATGAGGCTAACCAAGAGATTTTAGAGACTTTTAGGAAGGTAGAAATTAATATACCTCTCCTTGATGCCATTAAACAGGTGCCTCGTTATGCTAAGTTCTTAAAAGAACTATGCACTACCAAGAGGAAACTCATTGGTAATGAGAAGATAAGTGTGGGGGAAAATGTGTCTGCTGTGTTTCAAAGAAAACTTCCCCCTAAGTGTCAAGACCCTGGTGTGTTTTCTGTCCCTTGCAAAATAGGAAACCTTTGCTTTGATAAAGCTATGCTTGATTTAGGTGCCTCCATTAATGTTATGCCTAGATCTGTTTATGACAAACTAAATTTAGGCGAATTAAAGAAAACAGGCATAGTAATTCAATTAGCTGATAGGAGCAACACTTATCCTGACGGAGTGTTAGAGGATGTTTTGGTTCAAGTAAATGAACTAGTGTTCCCTGCTGACTTTTATGTAATGAACATGGGTGAAGCATGCCATGATATTCCCATCTTGCTTGGCAGGCCCTTTCTAAAAACTGCTAGGACTAAAATTGACGTGCACGAAGGGACACTAACCATGGAATTTGATGGTGAGGTTATTAAGTTCAATATTTTTGATGCCATGAGATTTCCTTCTGATGTTAACTATCTATATGCACTTGATGTTTTTGATGAGTTATCTCAAGATGTCTATGACTTGTCACATGAGGATGAGCTATTTACTGTGCTTACTAAGAGTCTTGATCATGCTGAGTCCCAGAAAGTGCTATATCCAGTTAATGATAAGTTAGATGAGGTGATGAGTTCCTTGTCTCACTTGAAAGAGCATAATGGTCCTAGCAAACTTGAACTGTCTGAAAAGCATGCTAAGTTACTTCCCTCGAGTATCTCACCCCCTAAACTGGAATTGAAACCCTTACCTGAAAATTTGAATATGCTTATTTAGGGGACAATGAGACCTTGCCTGTAATTATCTCTAGTGCACTCACCTTAGATCAGGAAGAAAAACTTATTAAAGTGCTTAGAGAACATGGCGAAGCTTTAGGGTGGATGCTAGCAGATCTCAAAGGCCTTAGCCCTACCTTGTGTTCACATGCTATTACCTTAGAAAAAGATGCGAAGCCTAAGAGAGACCCTCAAAGGAGACTTAATCCACCTATGATGGAGGTAGTCCAAAAAGAGATTCTTAAATGGTTAGATGCTGGGGTGATCTACCCCATTGCTGACTCTGAGTGGGTTAGTCCTATTCATGTGGTTCCTAAAAAGGGGGGACAACAGTAGTGAAAAACAATGAAGAAGAGTTGATACCTACTAGAGTCCAAAGTGGTTGGAGAGTGTGTATTGACTATAGAAAGCTTAACAAGGCCACTAAGAAGGACCATTTTCCATTGCCTTTTATGGACCAAATGTTAGAGAGACTAGCTGGGAGGTCACATTATTGCTTTTTGGACGGCTATTCAGGTTATATTCAGGTCCCTATAGCTCCTGCCGATCAGGACAAGACTACCTTTACGTGTCCTTTTGGTACTTATGCTTTTAGACGTATGCCTTTTGGTTTGTGTAATGCACCTGCTACTTTTCAAAGATGTATGATGAGTATCTTTTCTGATTTTATCACCAAGATTATGGAGGTTTTTATGGATGATTTTACTGTACATGGTGATTCGTTTGATGAGTGCTTGCATCATCTTACTCTTGTGCTTAGGCGTTGTATTGAGACCAATTTGGTCTTGAATTTTGAAAAGTGCCATTTCATGGTGGAGCATGGGGTAGTACTGGGACATGTAGTGTCATCAAGGGGATTAGAGGTAGATAGAGCTAAAGTTAATATCATCCAGTCTCTACCCTATCCAAAGTGTGTCAAAGATGTGAGATCATTCTTAGGACATGTGGGGTTCTATAGGAGATTCATCAAAGATTTTTCTAAGATTGCTTCTCCTTTATGTACCCTGCTTGCAAAGGATGTCTCTTTTGATTTTAATGAGAATTGTATGAGGGCTTTTGATCAATTGAAAGTAACATTGACTTCTCCTCCTATTGTGCAACCCCCAAACTGGGCCTTACCTTTTGAGTTAATGTGTGATGCTAGTGATAAGGCAGTGGGGGCAGTTTTAGGTCAAAGAGTTGGAAAGGTACCTCATGTAATATATTATGCTTCTAGAACTCTTGACCCTGCACAGTGTAATTACACCACTACAGAAAAGGAGATGTATGCTGTCGTTTTTGCGCTTGAAAAGTTCCGTCCTTATTTGTTGGGTGTTAAAGTTACTGTTTATTCTGATCACTCTGCTCTCAAACACTTATTGGAAAAGAAAGATTCAAAGCCCAGGTTAATTAGATGGATGTTATTGTTGCAAGAATTTCAACTAGAAATTAGAGATAAGCCTGGAACTAAGAATTTAGTTGCTGACCATCTGAGTAGATTAGAAACAGGAGAGAGTGGTAGCCCTTTTACTGATTGTTTTCCTGATGAGACTCTATATGCTATGACGAGTAGATTGCCTTGGTATGCTGATATTGTAAATTATATAGTCACCAAAACTTTTCCCATTGAATTGACCAGAGCTGAAAGAGAAAAAATAAGAGCTCAATCTAAATATTATGTTTGGGATGAGCCATATTTATGGAAGTTTTGTGGTGACCAGATTATAAGGCGATGTGTAGATGATAGTGAAATTCATTCTATTCTAACCTTCTGTCATTCTTCAGAAAGTGGGGGACATTTTGGACCTAAAAGAACATCACATAAAGTGCTTGAATGTGGTTTTTATTGGCCCACTATTTCTAGTGATACTTATGAATTCTGTAAAAGATGTGAAGTGTGCCAAAAGACTGGAAACTTATCAAGGAGGAATCAAATGCCTTTATGTAATATGTATGTTTGTGAAATTTTTGATATATGGGGCATTGATTTCATGGGACCCTTTCCCCTTCTTTTGGATATACTTATATTCTTGTGATTGTTGATTATGTATCCAAATGGGTAGAAGCTGTGGCCACTAGGACTGATGATGCTAAGACTGTGGTGAAATATGTTAAATCTCTAATTCTGCATCGATATGGAGTGCCAAGAGCAATCATCAGTGATAGGGGGACTCATTTTTGTAACAGAACTCTAGGTGCCTTACTAGCTAAATATCATATAACTCATAAGGTATCTACTAGTTATCATCCCCAAACTAATGGTCAAGCTAAAATTTCTAATAAAGAGATTAAGGGCATCCTTGAAAAAGTAGTTAAGCCAGATAAGAAGGATTGGAGCCTTAGGTTAGAGGAGGCTCTTTGAGCTTACAGGACTGCATATAAGACTCCAATTGGTATGTCACCTTACAGACTAGTCTTTGGAAAACTGTGTCACCTCCGTGTAGAAATTAAGCATAAATCATATTGGACTGTGAAGCAATGCAATCTTGATTATCAGTTAGCAGGGAAAGAGCGTAAACTGCAATTGCAAGAACTAGAAGAGATACGCTTAGAAGCGTATGACAATTCAGTCATCTATAAGGGTAAGGCCAAAGCATTTCGCGATGCCAAACTTATTAGGAAAGAATTTCAAATAGGTGAGAAAGTGCTGTTATTCCATTCTAAATTGAGACTTTTTCCTGGTAAGTTAAACTCTAGGTGGTTAGGACCTTTTGAAGTAGTAAAGACTTATCCCCATGGTGCTGTAGAGATTAAATCTTTTGCTACTAATAAGATTTTCAAAGTGAATGGTCACAGGCTAAAGCATTTCTATGACGGAGACCAGGTATGTTTAATAGAAGAGATCCGACTTGAGGATCCATGAGCTTCATGACGTCGAGCCAAAGACGGTAAACAAAGGCGCTGGTTGGGAGGCAACCCAACGTTTTCAGGGAAGTTCCTATTTACTTTTGCTTTTGTTCTCATTAATTCTATCTTTTTGCATGCATTAGGGGCAATGCATGAATTAAGTGTGGGGGGGTGCACCCTACATTTAATTCCTGCAGTTTTTATTCTTGAAGGAAAAAAAAAAAAATTTTTTTTCTTATAAACAATGTATGATATGAGTTTATGCTATACTTTCTTGTTTAGAAAAATTTGGTTTTATTAGCTATTTTGTAGTTTATTCTTTTATAAGTGAAGACTTCTAAACATGATAATTATCCGCGAGAGAAGTTTGAGTTGATCCTCATACATCTTTTTAATGAGTAACTCTCTTGATTATCCATCTTATTTGGTCGTGTAATATATCCAACTCAAAGGCAATAAAATAACCACCCATTTCCTAGACTATTGAATTAGTTGAATAACTCATTAAAATTGTGATTTTACTTTTCATCCATGAAAGAAATAAAAGAGAAAAGAGAGTCAAAGTTGGGAATGACAAGTACCCTTTTGAGGCATGCGCTACTGGGTGTTACCCTTTGAGGCAGTACTACCACTGGAAAGCTTGCTTCCCATACTAGTAAGCTAATAAAATGAAGAAATAATAAGATGAGAATGAATTATTTGCTCCAGCACCTCTATTCGGGTGAGCGAGAGACAGGGAGTGTTTAAGTTCTAAGACCCTATATGGGCCTCGAATATGTGCGCAAGTGGAGTTTGAACAAAGAAGAAGAGTAAAATAAATACAAGACAAGTTTAGGATCAAATTTAATGAAGTTATTCTACCTAGTTCAATTGTCTCTATAGCCAGACCATACCCAAATTTTTCCACCTTAAATTCTTTCTCGACCTCTTGATTGGTGTGTGCATAATCAAAAAGAGATGGATAATTATTGATCTTGTTACTTCATTATGAAAATATTGTGAGGCTGATGAATAAACTCTCTAAGGATAGTTGGATGTTTAGCATATATTCACTTATTAAAGGAAAAACTAATTAATTCAGTAAAACTGTTTTTCTAAAGCAAGCCAAAGCCAGTAGGAACATCATAGTATGCATGACTTTATAAGAAAGGAAGAAGGTAAGTTTTTAGATCGAGTCTAAGATTTCTTTGCACGAGGACGTCCAAAGTCTAAGTGTGGGGGAATTTGTTAAGCTAAAAATCATGCTTCGTTTTATTAGTTATTTTGATTATATTTTACACATTAATGCATCTAATTTATCTTATTTTATATATTTTTCAGGATGGGCGTTAATAAAATAAAAATGAGAAGACAAGACGTTGAAACTCCAATTTTACACAATTTGCTGAAAAGACGGTCCAATAAATAATTTATGGAAAATATTATTTTCATAATTATTATATTGGGCTAAGGTTTCAAGAATTGGAAGGAGACAAGAAGTCTTAAAAAAGAAGAAATCTAAAGAAAAGAGGAAGGAAACCCTCACTTTCCATATAATGATCACCTCCTCACATATATAAACCCATGTCTAACACACATTGACACCACACCACACCCCATCTCATATCATCATCATCATCCCTCTCTCCATAAAACTCCACGGCAGCCATCACCCTTTCCCTACAATCCATCTTCTTCATCCCATCTCCTTCACATGCTCATCTTCTCCACAAAAGGCCACGGCATCCTCTTTCCATCTGGTTTTCCACGCAGCTCTTTCCTCTTTCAATCACACATCCACACCTAACTCTTCCCACCATCTTCTCACACACCACCATCACACCATATATTCCACGCCTCTCCTCATCTTCATACCACCATTAAATAATCTTCCATTCACCTTCACGGCAGCTGGGTTTCATTATCACCATAATATTTTCATCAGCCATCATCATCACCGTGTAGTATTGCTCTTCTAATTTTTATTATTTTTTTTATTATTTTGCTTAGTTGCAAACATGAATTATTTGGGAGAATGTTGTGATGTTAATTTTAACATGAGTGAGTAATTTTTTGCTTAGTATAATCTTCTTGAAGCCATGCTAAATTAATTATTTTGAAACAAGTTTTGTGCTTTAATGCCTAGTTGATTTATATTCGTGATTCTTTGGCGATTAGCGTTTATCGTTTATGAAAATTGTGTTGAATCGATTAGAATGCATGCTAGTTGATTAAATATAATTTCGATTGATAGTTTAGAAGATTATAATACGTAAAAGTTATAGTCTTTTAAGCCTAGGTATTACCCTAATTAATCATGGATGACTCAAACCCTTCTCTTTTAATTAGGTAATCGCTTTAGATCTTTGTTAAATCGATTTGCTGGTAAATTGGTTACAAAGTGTTAAATGATGTTTTTCTAATTCTTAATGCTCTAATTTGGTTAAATTTTTGCGCTGGTGTAAAAATTATCAAATTAGTAGGGTTTATCTTAGGGCTGGACCTAAGTAAACTAGAATCTAAGGAGAAACGGGCAAGAACCGCTGGTGGATTTCTTCTACAGTTTAACTCATGAATGAAATTAACTTATGTGTTGATGATAAATATTAATTTGCATGGTGGATTGAGATTATACTAAGTATTCTTCATAAATTTGACAACTTTTGATCATTATTTATTTTTTTTAGAGTCAATTTGATTAGTTTGATAAATTTTGTTTTATATTTATTAGTTTCAATATAAATTCAATCGATCCCCCCCAAAAGTATAGTCTTTTAGGAGTGTCTAGGTAATTTTAGATAACTTAGATTTTAATTTTTAGGGTAGGTATAATTTTTAGATTGAATTATATTTAGTTTTAGTCTTTCATTAGCGTTTGCTGGAAATACGACTAAAAATAGTTATTTTTGTTCTTTTTTTGATTTTTATAAGTTCCTAGGGTTTATAGAGTGTCATAATATGCCCATAATTAAATTCGTGATTTTTGGAATTTATTTGGTAATTTTTTAGAATTATTTTGTGGAAATAATAAGTGCAGATTTTTAGGTGTTTAATTCTGAAATTTCGACTTTTAATATTAAATTACGACTTTTAGATATTGTTGAGTCCAGAAAATTGTGTTTTAACATTATAGTAATTTTCTTGATTAGTTTCGTAATTTTATTTTCACAAATTATTTTATTTTTAATTTTAAATTCAATATTCTGCATTGATATTCTGTGATAATTTTCTGTTTTGATTTTTATAAAATAAAGTGGATACAATTTATAGGTTATAAACTCACAGACCTGAATTATAGTATTTTAGGCTACTGTTTGAAATTTTTAATATTTATTTTCTGTTTATTATTTTCTGTTTTGGATTTTAATTAGAATTTCAGTTATTTTTCTGATTTAATTTTAGTAAATTATTTAGGAAAGCTTTTTACTGTTTTCTTTCCAGAATATAATCCAAAATATTTAGGAGCATCATTGGGTATTTTTCTAGACTTTTATTTATTAGATTATAATTATCTTAGAATTATTAAGATTAGACTTAATAAATTAGATTAGTAAAATTATTTAGGATTAAGCTAGCCTTCTAAAACTATCTTTCCTCGTGGATCGATCCCTAATTTCCTATGCTATAAAAAGTGTTTTAATAACCAAAGTAGTGGTTAAATTTGTAGCCCTCGACAAGCTTTACAGTTACAATTCCCTTTCAAGTATTCAATTAAAGAACAATTACACAAGAATCATTTGCACTTGAGCTCTTTTCAGGATATAATTCTTTCTTGTGTCTTGCAATATGCTTCAGCTCTCCCTTTTTTAGATTTCAAACTCTGAGCAATACTTACCAAATCTTCAATGTTATTCTACTTAGAATAAATGTCACGATTCAAACTTTGATATTTCCAAACTTGGCTTTTGATTGACGATAATAATGGATCTTGATTATTGAGAGAATAGCTTAATTTGATCTTCAAAGATCTTGCCATAATCAATCAGAATAGTTTGCAAATGAACTCAAGATTGATTTATTACAACTTTCCAAAATTGGATGAAATAGAATCTTTACAAGATCTCGAATAGTAAGCAAGGATATATTGTATCATAGGATATAGTCCATTCAGATATAAATAAATGATTATTTTTAGAAATATTAATAGGAATATATCTCAAGCGATAAATCGATATGTCATATAAATAGTTTTTAGTAAAAATGATTCTATCATAACCAAAGTCAGACATTTTGACTTTGATACTCGATTCCTGTCTATCAAGATTGGTTAGTGTAGTTCAATGCATTCAAATTAAGTTTTTGTCTTTCACTCAAAACACCCAATGTCCTTTAGTTGTGGCATTGAAACAGTCAATGACATTGCTACTGATATTGAAGGAGTCTTCATAAATGTTTTTAAAAAACAACGAGGGAAATAAAATGAATAAAAATAAAGATTGGTCATTAGGGTTTGGACGGAGATGAGACTTCCTTTGTCTAAATAATCCCTCTTGTGTCTCCTAGTGAGGGGGCTCTTCTCCTCTTCAAATTTTTTTAATTTCTCCCCTCCCATCTTTAATTATCTCTAGGTCTAAATATGTTAGCTAGCTTTAGTTAGTTCTAAGTATCTCTTTCAAGAGCTAGTTAGTTTTACTTAAATCTTTATAGATTTTTGGACTCGTTTTTGACAAGAGATCTCAAATAATTACTCTTACATAAACTTCTCGGTTAGATTTAGTTAGTTTAATTAGTTCTCTCAAGAACCAGTTAAATCTAGTCAAATTTTTCCAAATCTTTTATTGCTATTATATTCTTTCTGATCTTTGTATATGCATTTTGCTCATTTAATCTTTTTTTGTTTGCACTTTTATTTCGCTATTTTGCTTAATCTTTTTCCTTGTTTATAATAATCTTGTGCTCACGTTTGGTTTTTGTATTTTTCTCTTATTTTTGACCTAGGGCATTCATTGGTGGTCTTTTGACCCCGTGTTCATCCGTTTGTCCCTTTAGGGCTTGTTGCGGCTGTTCCCCCTACTTGGATTTGGAACAATAGCTTTGCATTTTCTCGGAACTGAATCGGTGAATTTGAGAGTTATTTGTAAATTTGTGTATTTTTCTTCATCTCCTGGTTGCCTTCACCTCCTCCCTTTTCCATTTTGATTCAAGAAAAATGACATAAATGGGCTAAGTCATGCTTGAAAGTCACTAAATAACAAGTTGGAGTCAAGAGGTTAGACTGAAAAATTTGTATGATATTTGTAGGTCTAATTTTGAAGATGATGTTTTAGTCCATTTAGAGTTCAATTTATATTTATTTGGTTCCATTAGCTAGATCTATGAAAGAGCTTTCTAAGGAGTGGCCATGGGTTTGAATCGGAGTTCGCAAGTGGCCATAACGCCCATTCTTCTACAAGGTGTTTGATCGGTCCCAAAACAGACCACCATGCTATTTTTCTTACCTTTTACCATGTTTTTTTATTTTTT
This sequence comes from Carnegiea gigantea, assembly GCA_029747015.1. Lineage (NCBI taxonomy): Eukaryota > Viridiplantae > Streptophyta > Magnoliopsida > Caryophyllales > Cactaceae > Carnegiea > Carnegiea gigantea. The sequence goes on along the minus strand of JAKOGI010005004.1, from coordinate 4,931 downwards.
CTCAAGATATTTTCCCATTATAAAATAAACTAGACTTAAAAATCTTTCCAAGTTGATATTTATGCCTCCTAATTTTTTACAGTTTGTGAGATATAAAATTTCAAAGTTGAAGTTTCCAAACTAAAATTTTTGTAATTCAGATCCGATCCTTCATGTTTAAAATTTGAAAAGCTATATTAAGGTGGTCAAAAAATTTCAATAAAAATTGGAAACACTCCTTCATGTCTCCAATTTACTCGAATGAAGACGTTTGACGGAATTCTTCTCCAATAATTTCTGGTAACTGAAAAAGTGACTCCCTGTCTAGAATAATAAATTCATTTTCAGTACCTGAGTTTTTGCTTTATTAGAATCATATCCTTTTGAATTTTCATTCTAAGATTTTATCAATAAATATATACTTAATAAGGAGCATTTATACTCTAGAATCATTCATTTGAATCTTTCTTCAAAAAGATATAATCTTTTGAATTTAACATTCATAACTTTTTTATGAGGTATGGAACAATCAGATTTAAAATCCAAGATATTCAAAAATAACTAAATTGTGCAATTAAGTTGTTCATAGAGTCTTAGAAACTTCATGAATTTTTATGGCATGTTTGGGATCCATTTATTCATGCTCTAGAATTTTCTTTTGAAAGTATAGTTAAATCATTGTTTTTAAGTTAATTGAATCTTTTTTAATAATTAGGTACTTAGGCCATCTCGCAACCATTGAGATTATGCTTGACCACATATTGAAGCTAATAAATCTTTCAAGGAGCCAATGGAGCAAGACTTGTGTAGGGATTAGGGGATTTATTTATCTTTTTTAGATATCTTGTATACAGGGAAAGTCTTGTACATATTTCATTTATTCATTCATTCATTATTTTGTAATAATCTGGACCATGTACAATCCTTGACTCTAAAGTCAAATAATAAAAATCACCATCTTTGAGCATGACATAGTCCATTTGCAATAATCTTACTGGGCTAAATAATAAAATGAACTGTTTAGAACCATTAACTAGTATCTAATCAAACTCGAGGTTATAATTAGAAATTTGTTCGTGTCTGATCTTTAGGATGGTATACATTCATGTCCACTCAAATAGTCTTCACAACTCTATCATTATCTGTAGTGGTTTAGATCATGTATGGTCAAATAGTTTCTTTTATCATATTCATAAGGAGAAAAAAATTAATGATGGATTGTAGATAGGGAATCATGCAAGTCAAGGGCACAATAGGTCTTATGTCAGCTCTCAATCTCAAGTTATAAATGTAAGTTTAACTATCTTGAGTTGGGAAACTTTACCAAGTAAAGATAAGTTATTAATAAAGTCCATAAGGGGTCTAACTCGTTTAGTGTAAAATTATGAGTTGAAAGTATATTTACGTAACAAAGTTTAGTGCAACAGCAAGAGATTGGACTATTTAATCTACTGTATCTTCTGTATTAAAGAAAATAAGAACGAAAAAACCATGAGAAGTCTCAGGTCTCTTTGAAAGAAACTAAAATCATAATTGGCAGGTGTTCTAGAATGGTGTTGTAAAATCTAATAAGCATGCTATCGATGGAGTTGAGAAACTCATAAGAATAAATTTCCATGAGTACAAAGATTATTTCGAAATCCGACAATAGAAGGGGCTAAAGATAACAAGACACAGATGATTGTTAAAGGTACGTCATTGCTTATACCTTTCCCAAGAAAAGTTTTAAATGCATTTGTAAGTCAAGCTTGTCACTTTTCATATGTTTTGCTATCCAAAGGACTCATGCACTGTTATGAAAATCATAAGTTCATATGTTCATATGTTCATATGCTCATAAGTTTGTTGATCCAGAGATGCCTGGATAACATGACTTGCTAGCAGGGCATTTCATAGTCACCATTTAATGCCGTCTATATAGTGATTTGGTGGAACATAGGGGTCAGCTGGAGATCTCCAAACTCATAAGTTTTATGAATAATCGTATATGGTTTCTAGGCTTGGCTAACAAAAGAATAATTTTCTTTAATGGTTCGTTAAGTTATTTCATGGCCTATGATTTATAAGATCAATTGAAACGCATTGCTCATCTTACTTTTTCTTTTACTATACAAAGGGTAGTGTAGTGGGCTCAATGCTTATTTCTCTATTCGTTTTTTGTTTCACATAAAATGTTTTAGGAATGGAGGATCAAACTACACCAGTGTCGGGATAAAAATAGCACAACAGGAAGATAATGCAAGTTGAAGATGATAACATCCCTTTGATTCTTGGCAGCACTTTATTGTAATTTTGGAGTGAGTTGAGGCTCTACCTCTAATATAAAAGTTTCAAACTTAGTTTAATCTTCTCATTTGATTTTCTAAAGTTTAGCTTATTGAATGTTCGGGAAATGTGAAGAATTTGTGCAAGTTCTTTGCACTCTGTTGTTACTTTAATTCATAAATTTAAACTATACTTAAAAATAGCCTGTCGTTAAAGTATTAAATGATGACATGTTGTAAGAATTATCTTTTTGCCAATGTTTTAAGAAACTCAAGTTTTGTAGTTAAAATTTCTATTCAAAAGCAATGCATTGAAAAGTAATTTTTTTTTTTTTAAAAGCCCCAAATTTGTTTTTACTCGACATGTTTTCTAGCCCTTTGGCCTTGTCTCTTTGAAAAAGAGATGGCAGTAACATCCCTAACTCTTTAAATGTTTCACTAATATCATATGGTTATTTAACCATCAATTGAATAATTATCTTGTTTGAGTTGGAGGTGTTACAACCATGACTCGACCTGACCCACTTTCTAAACGGGCTGACCCGAACCCTACTCAACCCGGTCCATTGCCTACCCCAAATGGATACACCTAAGTAAACAATGTTAAACGTTATCAATATGCCGACTTTGGCTATTTATTGTTTCCGCAAAAAATCATACACTAATAGTTGCTATTGTACCTACATATTTTCAGTTTTTGTGTTTGTAGTATGAAGAGCAAAAAGAACCATGAAAACCATATCATATTTGGACAAGCTAAATTCCGACAAAGATGTTTTGACAATTAAAAGCCACATTTCAAGATTATGGGATGTTGACATGAACATCCAAACATATCTGCTTAGTACGAAAGCGGTTCTAATTGATGAAAAGGTGATTTTTTTTCCTTACGGACATTGCTATTGTTAATAGTTAATGTTTATTTATATGGGTATGGAGTTTACTTTCTGTCTCCACAACAACAATAGTGCAATTCCAACTTATTTATTTATTTTTTTTTTGCAGGACTCCCATGTATATGCTACCATCAAAAAAAGTTTCGCATATAAATTTCATGGTTTATTCATTGGAGGAAATATTTGTGTAGTGAAAAATTTCTCTGTTAAGAAGAATGTGACAGACAACAAATTGATGTTTTCGTTTCCTGCTAACATTATGACCAAAGTTATCACCGATAATGCTCCTAACATAAGTTTGAGCTTTTCCCTTCTTGAGAAAATTGGATAAAGAGCTCGAAAAGATTTAGTGCTCATGGGTTAAAAAATCTAATATACAACAATTATGTTCAACCTATTCATCACGTACAAAGCCAATACACAACCGTGCAACGAATGCACATTGTATTAGTGGGAACTATAGTGAAAGCGTATCAACTCATTTTGGTAGTTTATTTTAATTTTTATCCATAAACCATCTATTTTTATGGTTAAACTCTCTATTTTATTTAACCCAGCAGTGTTTGTATCGAATGAGTTTTTCCCTGTCAACTCTTTCTTATGTTACGTCTTCTTTACTTTCTCTCTCATGTGCGAATTAAATGAAAAATATCACCATAAGATATAAAATTTAAAGACTAAAAATTAAATTGAACCAATCATAATAAGTGTGTATACTTTGGGCCTATTCGTTTTCAGCGTTTTAAAAGAGCTATTAGCAGGTTGGAGCAGTTAGGAGCAGGTTGAAGCAGTTGGGAGTAGGTTTGACTAGCAGTTAGCAGGTAGGGCGAGTAGGAGTGAGTAGGAGTAGGTTGGAGCAGGTTGGAAGCAAGTTGGAGCGTGTTAGAGTGTTTTTGTTGTGATTCTTCTAATGTTATGATTATCAACGATAATTTATTTGGACACATTACATTTTTATAACAATTACTGTATAATAGATTTACAAAAATAATGTAATAGAAAAGTTAAATATCATCGTAATACATTACCAAACGTTAGTATAGGATAACCATATGCCTTTCTTTATGACTAAAATTAGCATATATTATAATTATTGTTTCTCGATGTTGAAATCATATTAACTATTGCGTCTCCACATTTATTCATTGCTTACTTGTTTCGTGCATCATATAATCTAATGTTGGGGATGGTTGTAATGTTTGTTAGCCTCGGTAAAATTGGTATCACTTTTTCATGTATTCGGATAAAGTTGTGAAACTTGCAACATGATACAATTATCTCAATTTGTCATTCTCTATTCAGGGCCTGTTCTTTTCATGGGTAAATTGGGTGGGTAAAAGGGTGAAGTAGATTGAAGTAGGTTGAGATGGGTTGAGGTTGGTTAAAGTTGGTATTTTTTGTTTGAGGTAGGTTAAAATAGGTTAAAGTAGGTTGAAGTGGGTTGATGTATGTTGAAGTGGGTTGAAATTGGTATATTTTTTATGTGGTGGGTTGAAGTGGGTTAAAATAACGAAAATGTAATTAATGTGTGATAATTTATGAAGTTATCAAAATTTTGTGGAATTTTTGTTTATTCTTTTTATATTTTATATTTTATATTTTATATTTTATATTTTTTATTTCTTATTTCTCATTTTTTATTTTTTATTTTTTATTTTTTATTTCTTATTTTTCATTTTTTATTTTTTATTTTTTATTTTTTATTTTTTTGGAATTTTCTGTAGCTTTTGTTTGGAATAAAACTAAAAAGATAAAAAATTAAAAAATAAATACAAAAAATTAAAAAAACAAA
>JAKOGI010005003.1:0-17772 GCA_029747015.1 Carnegiea gigantea | reverse complement strand
TGAACTAACTATATAAAGTTTTGATGATAACAAATCCAAAGGTAGCATACTTGTTTGAGTAATGTTGTTCCAAACAAGCTCTCTAAACAGGTCCTACACAGTTGTTTGTATTGATCCTACTTACCTATTCTGTCTACTAAATGTTGAGAACAAGTTTTAAGAACTTGTTCCAAGCTTCAGTGACACAAAGATCAGCACACAACAAATCTCGACAACAGCTGACTAAGTCTTAAAGACTAAGTTCCTACATTCAGCGATACAAGATCACCCGAGTTATCAAGGTGACCAAGGTGTTTGGAGTTGCACATCCATTCTTGACAAGATGACTGATTCTTACAACAAGAAGTCTTGGTTTGGTTTAGTTTTTATCTTTTAGACTCTTGTTAATATGCCAATCTTGAAAATCTCAATTTAACACTTCTTAAAACGGTTTTCGACATTTGCTTCAGAACACCATTTCCAAACAACCCTGCAAACAGGGTACCTAGGGTGTTCCTGAAACTGCAGCGGCCACATCCGTTTTACCTGAAAATTTCTTTTGGTTGGCTGGCTGCTCTAAGAATCTTTTTATGAAATCCTAGGCTGATTAGATTATTATTTATTATTTATTTAGCAGATTGCAAAATTATTTTTGCTTGAGATTTTTTTTTTCAAAATCCGAAAAATCTTTATTCCTTATTTTTAGGCCATGATTGATTCAAATTTTGAAACCAAGATTTTTATTCTTTTTTTGGGGACTAAATTACACGGCTATGCTAAGTGGCTAAATCAGTTTTTATCCCGTGAGTATCAAATCCATATATTTTAGGAGAATCTTATCTTCTTTGTTCTTAGCCGTTGGAAATCTGAAGAAATCTCCTAAGCTACTAAAATCAGAAGATTTTTCTATCCTTTTTGAAGGAGTTAGCCGTTGGGTTTGCTGGCTTAAATAAGAAAATCTTTTCACTCCTTTCTGTAGAGAGACAAAAGGGAAAAATCGGTTTTTCACAGAGCATTGAGAGCTTTCTAAAGCTGTATTTCAAAAGAAAAAATCGTGACAAGACTGTGCAAAAATTGAGCTTTCAAAACTATTGGCACACTAGGACTTCAGTGTACCTTACATCTGCTTAAGTCAGAAGCACCCCAGTAAGGTGTTTTGTACTCCTGTTCTCAGATCAGAAAGTGAGTGAGTGTGTCCATAGTCGAGTGGACTTTGGACGTGTCCAATATAGTGTGATTGGACGTGGTGTAACCTGTCTTAGGGAAGAAGGTTACGTGGGTTACAAGTTGTAACAAGGAGTGTTACTTTTGTAACGTGTTCAGCCCGTTAGTGAAGTGGTTAAATCCTACACGAGGTAGGTCGTGGTTTTTCACACCTCAGTTGGGCTAGAGGTGTTTTCCACGTAAAAATTGTGTGTGCTTTATTTCCACATTTATTACTTTGAATTTCGCTACTGAACCAATTGGGAACAACCGCTACAAACAAGGCTTAAGGTTGTTTGTGATTTACGAACAGTCTCTGCAATCAAGTGCTACGGCTGTTTGTCAGTTATTTGGCGAAAATCGGCCACCACAATTCACCCCCCTCTTGTGGTTGTGTACTCTTGGAATTCAACAAGTGGTATCAGAGCAGGTTCTCTTTCAAAAGGCTAACACCTTGAGAGATCCGTGAAGATGAGTGCACCACAAGGGATACTTGAGGGTCAATCCATTACTCGACCTCCTTACTTCAATGGCCAACACTATAGTTGGTGGAAAAACAGGATGGAGAACTACATACAAGCAGAGGATTATGAGTTATGGATGCTCATCAAGAACGGACCCCTTGTTCCTACGAAAGTTCTTAACAATGGAAAAAAGGTTCCCAAAGATCCTACTGAATATGATGCTGAGGATTACAAGAAAATGGAAAAGAATGCCAAGGCCAAGAAACGTCTCTATTTTAGCCTAGGACCCGATGAATATACTCGCATCTCAGAATGTGAGTCAGCTCAAGGAATATGGAATGCTTTACAAGTAGCTCATGAAGGAGCAAGTCAAGTCAAACAATCACGCATTGAGTTACTCATGAGACAATACGAGTTGTTTGATATGGGTGATCGTGAGAATGTGATGGATATGTATACCCGCTTCACTCACATAACAAACGAGTTAAAATCCCTGGGAAAATCCTTCACCACTGAAGAGTTGGTAAGGAAAATTCTAAGGATTTTGCCTCGATCATGGGAAGCCAAGGTGACAGCCATCCAAGAAGCCAAAGTCATGAGCAAGATCACCCTAGACGAGTTGATTGGTAATCTCCAAACATACGAACTGAGAAAAAATTCTCAACAGAAAGAGGAGATGAAGAAAGATCGAGGACTTGCCTTAAAAGCACAAGAAGATGATGATTCTGATCTTGAGGAAGAAGAGATGGCTATGATGACTCGAAAGTTCAAGAAATTCTTCAAGAAAGTAAAGAAAACAACAAAAGGAAGGATTTCAACAAAACCAGAAACACCCCCCGAGAACAGTTTACTGGGTGTTTCAAATGTGGCAAAACAGACCACATAGTGAAAAACTGTCCCTTACTTCGAGAAGAGCAAGAGCACGAACACCCCAGGAAACAAGGTAGAAAACAAGCTGCAAACAGTTCTGGGAAACGATTCTCGAAAGCAATGCTGGCTGCCTGGGGTGACTCCTCTGAAGATGAAGAAGAGTCTGAAACTGATGAAGGTGCTGTAGCTCTCATGGCACAAAGTGACACGGATTCAGATGATGAGTCAACAAATAGCCTTACTGATCTCAAGAACAAGGTACGTGGTCTCAATAAGGCAACTCTTGAAAAATTGTTGTATTCATTGATGGATACCTGTGTAGAATTGAAAAGAGATGTCCGAGACCTAGAACTTGAAAATGAGACCCTTAAAAATGAAAAACTGGGCTTATATGAAAATATTAACATTCTCAAGGAAAACCTCTTTATAAAAGAGGGTGATTATTCTCGAGTGGAGGAAAAACTCCTTGAGGTGGAAGGAATGGTTGAGTCCTTACTCGAAGAGAACAAGAGCTTGCATGCTAATATAGAAAAACTGGAAACCAAGCTTGTCACAACCAAGCGTTGGAACAAGTCCTCAAGAGCATTGGAGTGGCTAAACACTCATCACAGCCAAAACAAAAGAGGACTAGGATTTAAGCCCAAACAAACCGTTTACCCTGCAAACAGAAAGTATGTTGGATTACCTGAAAACATTGTTTACTTTCACTGCAGCAAAACGGGTCACTATCGATACACTTGTCCTTCAAGAAGGTATGCCATTAAAAGAAATGAAGGTTATGTAAAACAAATCTGGATTAGGAAAGATGAGATTTATCTGTCTAAAAGAATGGGACCCAAGTGGATCTGGGTTCCCAAAACTAACCCTTGATTTGTTTTGCAGGCTGAAGTGAGAGAGAACAACCCAGCAAACAACCCAGCAAATAGCCTAGGGAACAACCTTGAAAACAAGCAGCTGTGGTATGTTGATAGTGGGTGTTCGAGGCATATGACCGGTGAAAAATCCAACTTTCTCTCACTTACAGCTTCGGATGGTGGGAGTGTGGCATTTGGAAACGGCAAGTCTGGGACAATTGTCGATATAGGTAAGATTGGTGAGTCCCACTCCCACTCGATTGAAAATGTATACTTAGTTGATGGTTTGAAGCATAATTTACTTAGTGTGTCCCAACTGTGTGATAAAAACAACCTAGTAGTGTTCTCATCAACACGTTGCTTGGTTGTAAACTCAAACATAGGAGATGTCATATTAAGGGGGAAGCGACCTAAAAATACTTACAAAGTATGTATTTCCACACTTCCCCAAAACAATCTGACTTGTTTGAGTGCCTTGAATGATGATGTAATGCTCTGGCACAAAAGACTAGGTCATGCAAGTCTATCTCTTCTGAACAAACTTGTTTCTAAAGACCTAGTTGTTGGCCTACCTTCCATCAAATTTAATGATGACAAGGTATGTGAAGCTTGTGCAAAAGGCAAACAAGTCAGATCCTCTTTTAAATCGAAAAAGTGTGTAAGCACTACCCCACCTCTAGAATTATTACACATTGATCTGTGTGGTCCTATGAGGATAGCAAGTAGAGGTGGGAAGAGATATCTGCTTGTTGTAGTGGATGATTACTCTCGATTTACTTGGACCTTGTTTTTGGCATCGAAGGATGAAACCTTTGAGATTTTTATTGCCTTTCTCAAAAAGGTTGAAAAGAGAGTAGGACACTCTTTAGTTAGCTTGAGATCTGATCATAGTACTGAATTTGAAAACGCAAGTTTTATTAACTATTGTAATGAACATGGTGTTGATCATAACCTCTCAGCTCCAAGAACACCCCAACAAAATGGGGTGGTTGAGCGCAAAAATCGCACCCTAGAAGACATGACCAGAACAATGCTTATTGCTAGTGGTCTTCCTAGGAATTTCTGGGCAGAAGCATTGAACACCTCATGTTACATTATAAATAGATGCATGATCAGACCTATTTTGAACAAAACTCCTTATAAACTTTTCAAAGGTAGAAAACCCAACATTACGCACCTGAGAACATTTGGTTGTAGGTGTTTTGTGCATAATAATAGGAAGGATACCTTAGGAAAGTTTGATCCTAGGAGTGATGAGGCAATATTTCTTGGCTACTCCTCTCACAGTAAGGTTTACAAAGTGTTTAACAAAAGAACCTTATGTGTTGAGGAAAGTGTGCATGTGCTTTTTGATGAATCTAACTCGTTGAGTGAGAATGATGCACAGGAGGAAGAATTTGAATTAGGTCTTGTTCGAAAAGAAGTGTTGCTCTAAGATAGACAAGGTAAGAACACCTTGGAGAAAACAACTCCTGAAGGTGTTCCTCAGAATGACAGGCAAGGTGAGAACCAAACAGGGGGAAACACCGCTGAACCCTGTTCGGGACAACACCAGTCAGGTTCCTCAGGAACAGGCTCGGGCACTGATTGTGAGCCTGAGTCTCCAAGTGTTCCAGTTAGAGTAGAGCATGTGTCTGTGGATCCACTTACTCCACGGCCATGGAAGCACCAACGTTCGCACCCTCTTGAGCAAATTTTGTCTGATATTAATACTGGAGTGCAAACTAGGTCAAAGCTTAAGAATTTTTGTGCATTCTATGCGTTTCTCTCTAACAATGAGCCAAAGAATGTGAATGAAGCTCTTGCACATTCAAATTGGGTCACAACAATGCAAGAAGAACTTCATCAATTTAAAAGGAACAAAGTATGGCACCTTGTACCTCGACCTGCAGATAGAACAATCATTGGAACCAAGTGGGTGTTCCGAAACAAACTTGATGAGTCAGGAACAGTCACCAGGAACAAGGCACGGCTGGTGGTTCAAGGGTACAATCAGGAAGAAGGGATTGATTACGAAGAAACCTTTGCACCAGTTGCTAGAATTGAGGCTATTCGTATCCTAATAGCCTTTGCAGCCCATATGGAGATCAAGCTATATCAAATGGACGTGAAAAGTGCATTTCTAAATGGATACCTTAGGGAAGAGGTGTATGTCAAACAACCCCCTGGTTTCGAAAACATTGAATTTCTTGATCATGTTTTTCAACTTGACAAAGCTCTTTATGGTCTAAAACAAGCTCCTAGAGCTTGGTATGAACGATTATCAAGCTTTTTACTTGAAAATGATTTTAGAAGAGGCAAGGTAGATAATACCTTGTTTCTAAAAACTAAGGGGGAACATCTGTTGATTGTCCAAGTATATGTTGATGACATCATATTTGGGGCAACTCATCATGATTTATACAATGAATTTTCAAAGATGATGAGGAGTGAGTTTGAAATGAGCATGATGGGTGAGCTTAATTTCTTCTTAGGCTTACAGATCAAGCAAACTTCAAACGGCACCATGATCCATCAACAAAAGTATATTAAGGAACTACTTAAGCGTTTTGAGATAGAGTCGGCCAAGCCCATTGATACTCCCATTTCTCCTTCTACCAGGTTGGTAATGGATGATGGGAGTCTCTCAGTTGAGGAGAAACTCTATAGGGGCATGATAGGATCACTCTTATACCTTACCGCTAGTAGGCCCGACATTGTTTTCAGTGTTGGTTTATGTGCCCGTTTTCAGTCTTGCCCTAAAGAGACTCATCTTAAAGCTGTTAAACGGATACTAAGATATTTAAAGCATACACCTGATTTAGCTCTATGGTATCCTAGAGGTTGCAATTTTGATCTTGTTGGATATGCTGATGCTGACTATGCAGGATTCTTGGTTGATAGGAAAAGCACCTCAGGTATGGCTCATTTCCTTGGACCTTGTTTGGTATCTTGGGCAACCAAGAAACAACATTCAGTTGCCATGTCCACAGCAGAAGCTGAATATGTTGCAGCTGCTTCATGTTGTGCTCAATTGCTGTGGATAAGACAACAACTCAAGGACTTTTGTGTTGACACTGGATGCATTCCTATCTTTTGTGATAACACTAGTGCAATTAACATTGCCAAAAATCCGTGTCAACATAAAAGAACAAAACATATTGACATTCGACATCATTTCTTGAGAGATAATGTTGAAAAGGGTTGATTTCAATGAATTTTTGTACCACAGAAAATCAAATTGCTGATATATTCACTAAGGCACTAGGTAGAGATCAATTTGAGAGAAATAGACTTGAACTAGGTTTGGTGAAAACAACCTAAGAAACCTGTTCTCTCCCCCTGTTCGCAACTCTTATATGCTGCGGATGCAATTTGTCCATAGCAATGTTTGCAGTCGAATCTTTGTGCTATTTGAATATATATATATATATATATAGATTGCAGAATGCGGATGCATGTTAAAAGCCAACATGATTGGGCTTGTTACTCTTGTTACCGATGATTCGTATTCAAGAACAAGCAGCAAGAACAGGTACGCTCCTTGATTGTTAGTATGTGAAACAAGTTGTGTCTAGCCTTTAAATTTTCTTCCTTCCCGAGGCATGCGCGGGCGGCTAGTAATGATCTACCCGTTGTAACGGGTAAATCTTTAAAGATTTGGCATGCTATTTCTCTTTAAATCTCCAAATCTTTACCTCTCTCTCTCTCTCTCTCTCGAATACCCGGCAATTTCCTTTCACTCAAACCCTAATCTCTCTCCAACTCTTGCTCAAATGGCTTCCTTCAACGGCTCTGGAAGTTCTGGTTCAAAATCTCAGGGTAGCAGGGCACCCGCACCAGCCTCACGAACAGGTCCTGCCCCTGTTTCTTTCTCGCCGTTTTTAATGGCGATTCTAGGAGGTAAACCTTCCACTCCTCCTCGCCCAATCAGCTTCAAAACTTTTGGATTTTTGAAGAGTGTCGACCTGAAATCAGTGGGCTTGGGTTTGAAAGATATTCCCTACCATTTTGGTTGGGAATTGGTGGTGTTTGAGGGATCGACTGTTTGTCCCCTCATTAAAAAGAACTTTGCTTCAACTGGGGAAATTGGTGGCAATCTTGGGTCCCAAGATGAAGCCTTTGAGTCCCATGTTGGTTTCTTTGATTTCTCTGAGCCCTGTTCTTTCGGGCTGTTTTCTGAAAAAGAAACAGTACCCGAAACAGGGTCTGAGTCCTATGAGGAGGTGTTTAAGGACGATTTGGGAGTTGGTCTTCAAGGAGACTCAGCTGAGCAGTCTCTTGAGGCAGGGGGAAGTAGTGGCATGGACATCCCCCCTGCAGCAACCGAATTAGTGACTCCGGTCTTTCAAACCGGAGAGAAAAGAAAAAGGGTTAAGATGGTGGCTAGGCGTAGCAGAATGCCTAGATCAAGGCCACAAACAAGGCCTTAACCCTCAAAAGCCTCAGCCCCCTCTCCTCCAAAATCTGCTAAGCCCACGCGCAAATCTGCAAGAATTGCCTTCTACTCCTCTTCTAGAACCACAAAATCCTCCACTCTAGTCATTGAGGAAATTTCTTCCTCTTCTTCTTCTGCGAGATTTTCGGATTCTGATTCTGAGAACACCTCCTTTAAACAGAGGACCCCGGTGTTCTCCGAGTCCTCCGAAGAACAAGTTCCTCCTAAGAAAACCACTCTCCCTGCCATTAAGTCTTCTCATCCAACAGCACCTCCCAAGAGAAAGACCTTCACCTCTTCCCCCTCCAAATCAGCTACACCTAAGGCTACCTCTACTGCTCCAGTCTCAAAATCAGCTAAACCCGTGACTGTTTTTTCTGTTCCTCCCCCCAAAAAAGCCAAAAAGTCTACTGCCTCTCCTGTTTCTACCAAGATTGCGCATCTGCTTAAGCGCAATGTAGTTAGGGGGAAGATAATGAGAGTTCAATTTTTCGAGGAACAGAGGTTGGGGGTGTTCCTACAGAAGCTGCGTGCCCAAAACTGGCTGGACCTCTTCACGAACACCCAGATGGGGTGTTCTGTACCAGAATTGGCTGAGTTCTATGCAAATTGTGCCGTCACCGAAGGGGTGATGACAAGTAAAATTGGTGATACACAGGTGCAATTTGATGCACAAACTCTGGGTACGATTTTGCGTGTTCCCTCACTTGGCTTTGATGTGTATGTGAGGGTGGATAAGTCTGTCCTAGGGACAGCCAGGCTGCTGGGGCTTTCACAGCGGTTGAGTCAAAACTAGGGCCTGCAAACACCCATATCCGTGAAGAAGGGTGAGATGACCTCTCTGCACCAATTGCTCTTTATGTTTGTCACAAAGAACATCATCCCAAGAGGTCAAGGTAGAAACCAGGCTGATGCTCTTGATCAGTGCCTGGTGGATCTTTTGGATAGGGAGGAACCCATTAACCTTCCTATTCTTATGATCCGCCATATTGGGCGTATTGCAAACACCACCCGGGCACATGATCTTGGGTATGGTTTTCTACTGACGAGGGTTTTTGAGCACTTTAGGATAGAGCTCAAAAGGAGGGTGGCTGCTCACGTGATTGATGAGATAGGGAGTGACACCCTCATGGGGTGTGGATATACTCTGGCTGAGGGCTCGGTCTCTAAACAGGGGAACCGAACACCCAGACCTCCTGTTTCTGGGAGGTCATTAGTCAAAGTTGAGGCTGTTTTAGAGGATAACTCCTGCCTCAAGGATGAGCTCACAGCCGTCAAGGCTGCCCTAGAAGAAGAGAAGGCGCTATCTGCCAAGCGTCATGAAGATCTCCTTGCCCTTCTCTCCTCCCTCGCTACCAAACTCCCTCCTCTGCAGCCATAATCACCCCTTGTAACCTGTTCTCAACGGATGTTTCCTAGAGTTCTCTTCCCCGTCTCTTTCTGTGTTTCCTTCCGGACTTTCAATGACATATCTGGTTCTGTTATATCTTGCTTATCTCTTGCTGTGTCTTATGTGATTCCGTTGCGCACACCATGTTCTGACTGTTGTTTGTGCCTTTTTAATGATGCCAAAAGGGGGAAGATAAGTGGGCCATTGACCTAGGTTGAGTTGAACGGTTGAGTCATTAGTCTTTATACTTACATATGTTTTTTGATTTGACTGACCTAGCACCTGTGTGGATATATATCAGCACTCAAGTCACTTACAAAGGCACTTACGAAAATAAAATCTTTTTCTTGTGAATATGGTCACTTGGTTTCTCATCATCAAAAAGGGGGAAACTGTTGAACTAACTGTATAAAGTTTTGATGATAACAAATCCAAGTGTAGCATACTTGCTTGAGTAATGTTGTTCCAAACAAGCTCTCCAAACAGGTCCTACACAGTTGTTTGTATTGATCCTACTTACCTATTCTGTCTACTAAATGTTGAGAACAAGTTTTAAGAATAGGTTCCAAGCTTCAGTGACACAAAGATCAGCACACAACAAATCTCGACAACAGCTGACTAAGTCTTAAAGACTAAGTTCCTACATTCAGTGATACAAGATCACCCGAGTAATCAAGGTGACCAAGGTGTTTGGAGTTGCACATCCATTCTTGACAAGATGACTGATTCTTACAACAAGAAGTCTTGGTTTGGTTTAGTTTTTATCTTTTAGACTCTTGTTAATATGCCAATCTTGAAAGTCTCAATTTAACACTTCTTAAAACGGTTTTCGACATTTGCTTCAGAACACTATTTCCAAACAACCCTGCAAACAGGGTGCGTAGGGTGTTCCTGAAACTGCAGCGGCCACATTCATTTTACCTGAAAATTTCTTTTGGTTGGTTGGCTGCTCTAAGAATCTTTTTATGAAATCCTAGGCTGATTAGATTATTATTTATTATTTATTTAGCAGATTGCAAAATTATTTTTGCTAGAGATTTTTTTTTTCAAAATCCGAAAAATCTTTATTCCTTGTTTTTAGGCCATGATTGATTCAAATTTTGAAACCAAGATTTTTATCCTTTTTTTTGGGACTAAATCACACGGCTATATTAAGTGGCTAAATCAGTTTTTATCCCATGAGTATCAAATCCATATATTTTAGGAGAATCTTATCTTCTTTGTTCCTAGTCATTGGAAATCTGAAGAAATCTCCTAAGCTGCTAAAATCAGAAGATTTTTCTATCCTTTTTGAAGGAGTTAGCCGTTGGGTTTGCTTGCTTAAATAAGAAAATCTTTTCACTCCTTTCTGTAGAGAGACACAAGGGAAAAATCGGTTTTTCACAGAGCATTGAGAGCTTTCTAAAGCTACATTTCAAAAGAAAAAACCGTGACAAGATTGTGCAAAAATTGAGCTTTCAAAACTATTGGCATACTAGGACTTCAGTGTACCTTACATCTGCTTAAGTCAGAAGCACCCCAGTAAGGTGTTTTGTACTCCTGTTCTCAGATCAGAAAGTGAGTGAGTGTGTCCATAGTCGAGTGGACTTTGGACGTGTCCAATATAGTGTGATTGGACGTGGTGTAACCTGTCTTAGGGAAGAAGGTTACGTGGGTTACAAGTTGTAACAAGGAGTGTTACTTTTGTAACGTGTTCAGCCCGTTAGTGAAGTGGTTAAATCCTACACGAGGTAGGTCGTGGTTTTTCACACCTCAGTTGGGCTAGAGGTGTTTTCACGTAAAAATTGTGTGTGCTTTATTTCCGCATTTATTACTTTGAATTTCGCTACTGAACCAATTGGGAACAACCGCTACAAACAAGGCTTAAGGTTGTTTGTGATTTACGAACAGTTTTTGCAATCAAGTGCTACGGCTGTTTGTCAGTTATTTGGCGAAAATCAGCCGCCACAATTCACCCCCCTCTTGTGGTTGTGTACTCTTGGAATTCAACAATATATATATATATATATATATATATATATATATATATATATATAATATATCCACATATATATAGATATGTATATATATATATATATATATCTATATATATATCAGTATGTAATATATATATATATATATATATATATATATATTATATATAGATATTATATATATATTATATAATATATATATATATGTATATAAAGCAATGGAACAATTTTTGAGGCTTCTCCCTCGACCGGGCATGCCTGTAAGGATTTTTTCTTACAACATGGAGGTTGAGCTCGAGAATATTATTGTATGCAGTATTTTCTTTTCATGTGTTGTTGTCAGAACACAGGACTAGATACTTGGTATTAAAGCAGCAAATTACATCACTCTAGGTGTATTAAGAATTAGCGGCTCTCAGGTGACCTGAGTTCATTGGTAACTATTTTAGTCGCCTGTCTTTTTGAAACTGGTTCTGCGGTGCTTTATGCTTTCGGGCAATAGATTCTTAGGTCTTTTTTATTATTACTTTTGCCTGAAACTTTGAGAAATTTTCAACTTTGCCCCGAATGGGGTTCAAAATCCAAATGCTTAAATTTATTGGGCTTTTTTAGAAAATTATGATTATATTAATGATTGAACTTCTTAAAATGACTTTACTAGTGCTATTTATCACAATCTAATACTTATATCATAAACATTATATCTTTTGTGATTAGAGGTCCACCATACTTAGCAAAATAATTAAAGCTTAATTAGAGGATTTTGACCATTATTTGAACTTGCTCGGCATTGGATTCTAGCATTTCTCTAACTTCTAGTTTATAGAGCTTGCTAATTTTAACCACACCCTCCATAGATCATGCACAGCATAAATCTGTTTCATTTCCTACTTCTGAACATAGTCACTAATCAAGTTTTATATTTTTAAAGGATTGTAAGACTTTGATCAAGAAATTATAATATTTAAGACATAAGGTTCGATTGAACAACGTTCCATATTAGGAAACTTCTTTTATTGAAAGCTTGAAAGTCGAAACATTATAATGGAAAGATTCAAGAGGGACTTAAGATACTAAGATTATCAGAGATACTTGCTCATAAGAAAATGGAGAATCCTGAATTCTCTTTTGCTAAAGTATGCTCAAATAACTGTGTCCCACCTTAGCACTTAGTCTCTCCTTTTATAGAAGAGATGGACTATATAGGATACCCTAACGACTACAGTACACAGTGATATTTTCACATGACTGCAACTATCCTTGCATGGCTATAGTAAACAATATTATTTTACTGACTTGACACTTAGCAGAATAGTGCAATAATGGAGCAATAATTTTTCAGAGCCTCTAATGCTGACAAGACTAGTCATCTATATTAATGTTTTGCATGCCTTCATCTCCAATAATGTCTTCAAAACCATAATTATCTAGATAATCATCAAAGTCATCATCAAGTTAAAGATGCTCTGGATCCCATCTTTTGAATAATTCATAGAGATATCTTTTCCCTTTTTCTAATAAGAATTTTCCCGCTCCAATATCAAAGAGATAATCAAAGCCATCTTCTGAAGTATCTCCTTCTATTTTGCTTACTCTGGACAACTTGTAGTCTCTTACGGATTGTCTTGATTGTTTCGATCATCTGATCGATTAGCTCTACCTTGGAGGGTTCCCTTTCTCCTACTTCGTTCCAACAAGTAGGAGTTCTGCAGTGTCGACCATATAATGTCTCAAAAGGGGCCATGCCAATACCAGCGTGGTAGCTATTATTATACGCAAACTTGACCAGAGGCAGGTTATGATCCCAAGTCCCGACGTAATTGAGTACACAGCCTTTCAACATGTCTTCCAGGGTTTGAATGGTTCTTTTTAATTGTCCGTCTGTTTGAGGGTGGAAGGCTATACTTGAATGTAGTTCTGTACCCATTGCTCTTTGAAAACCATGCCAGAAGCGGGATATGAACTTGGTATCATGGTCTGACATAATACTGAGCGGCACACCATGCAATCTGACTATCTTCTTGATGTATAAATCAGCCAGTTGCTCAGAGGTGAAAGTGATTTTAATGGCTAAGAAGTGTGCAGCCTGAGTAAGCCTATCAACTATCATACAGACACTATCATGCCGCTTGGTGGTTTTTGGCATCCCCACAACAAAATCCATGGTAAGGAGCTACCATTTCCACACCGAGATTGGTAGAGGTTGCAGTAATCCTCCAGGTTTTTGATACTCAATTTTTACCCTTTGACTAGTAACACATCGAGCCTCAAAGTCTGCAATGTTCCTTTTCATCCCATTCCACTAGTACTTGGCTTTTAAGTC
This sequence comes from Carnegiea gigantea, assembly GCA_029747015.1. Classification (NCBI taxonomy): domain Eukaryota; kingdom Viridiplantae; phylum Streptophyta; class Magnoliopsida; order Caryophyllales; family Cactaceae; genus Carnegiea; species Carnegiea gigantea. The sequence goes on along the minus strand of JAKOGI010005003.1, from coordinate 4,299 downwards.
ATAGTACATCTTCGTACCTCCGGGGTAAATAGTAAGTGTGGAGTTGAGTGTTTCTTTCTATAACTCCTTTTTGAGAGCTATTATGTTTGGAACACATAGTCTGCGTCTATGCCAAAGTACATCATTTTGGATTGAAAATTCCTTATTCCTTCCTTCTTCCACACCCTTCCTGATCCTCATAAGTTCAGGGTCATCTTTTTGATGCTGCTTAATTTGTTCAATCAACTAGGAAGAGATTTGAAGCACTGCTAAATAGCTTTGGTCCACTGGTAATAGTACCTCTATTTGTAGCGTGTCGAGCTCTTACAAGAGTCTCTTTTCTTACGCATGTAAGCAGGCCACTATTCCAGTAGACTTCCTATGCAGCGCATCAGCCACTACGTTTGCTTTACCAGGGTGATATCATAATCCTTCAAGAGTTCTAACCATCTTCTTTGCCTCATATTCAATTCTTTCTGATACTTCAGACTCTTATGGTCAGTATATACCTCACACCTTAGTCCATAAAGGTAGTGTCTCCAGATTTTCAGGGCAAACACAACTGCAGCCAATTTTAGGTCATGCATTGGATAATTTTCTTCGTAAGGCGTCAATTGGCGAGAAGTGCAGGCAATGACTCTGCCCTTTTGCATTAGAACACATCCTAATACTTTCTTAGAGGCATCACTGTAGATTATAAACCCTTCATTTCCTTAGCATTTCCTCCTCAAAGTTGTTCTTATTGACATGTTATACTAGTTCATGTTATTCGTGGTTCTTAATCTTTAGAGCTCTGTTATAGACCCTACATGATGTCAATATGAATTCGAGCGTTACACCAAGTTCTTTCATTGTCAATGTGATGTAATATGATGCTTCTGTTACTTTAAGTGTGATGTGGTAGCTTCCTAATCAATTGATTTTACCTGAGAGTGATCTGAAATCTTCATGCCTTTGAATGAACCTGACTAAGTTAACTGCCTTATACAAACTTGACATGTCCGAAGCAAGTTGCCAGGAACAAAAAGCCGAAAAGTTAGCTGGGATTGATGTACAGACATAGGAATGTTAGTGCATATGTTTTCCTTTTGTAAATTGCTTACTACATATGTATTAGATGCGCTCATGATCCTTATGATTCCTAGACTTGAGAATACTGAATTGCTAATTCTATGCAATGCCATTGTACTTAAATGATGCTACGTGGTGCTATGTGATTTCTTTATTACGCTAATGTGTTATAAGAGTCCCCAGGTTAACTGTTTCGATCCTAAAAGTGTCTTGAATTCGTGATTTAGTATGAGACTACTTGTATATGACCTTGAAATGTCATTGTCGAATTGTCCTACCTTTGGATTTCGATTCATAATGATGCATATACCTAGAGTCATTGTATACTATGTGGATTGAGTTTAGATAATTGAAGGTATGTGCTCCTTTTTTTTAAAATAAGCTTAATATGGTTTTTCATACGAACTCATTTGCCCCTTGTCGATCCGATTTACCCTGGGTGCCTAAATAGAGTGAGTAGATGCTTGAAGAGGATTGGCGAGCAGGAGATTGGATACCATAAGCCTTATCCTTTTGATTTAAAAGATGTAGTTGATTGCAAAAAAAATTTTCAATTTTAGTATGAGTTGTGTATATCGTGACACATGTGTGTGCACCGTTGATACGCCTGAACTTACCATTAGAATTTCGAGGACGAAATTCTTTTAAGGGGGAAGAATGTAAGACCCGTATTCTTTATTTTATGTTAAGCTGATTGTCTTGCCTTCTACGTTATAAAATTCATATTTTGGTTAACTATACGAGTTAAATTATTATTGATGTGCTTGTGTGAGTGATAATTTTATTAAAAAGAATGTTTCTGTCGCCATTAATATTATTATTATTAGTTTTGAAAATCTTCCGATGATTTTTAGTAAGTGATAATATAGATTATTAACAAGTGCTAAATTGAATACGAACCCAATTATGATTAGGTTGTTAGCCTCAGAATTAGCTTGGAGGTTTATTAAATCGAATCTCGATGTATTTGGGAACAAATAATTGACGAAAGGTTGTATTATTGATTCGGGTTTGGAATACGGGGTATGATATTAGGCTAGCAGTGTTAAGTGTTTAGCAGTTTGAAACAAAAAGGGGAAGAGAAAGGAGGGATATTTTGGTAAAATTGCGCGAGGCCTTTTTCTTCCTCCTCTAGCAAGCGACCCTCGACCCCTCCCAAATGCATCTTTCTCTCTCTCTTCTTCTTGCTCCTCTGCCACCCTCCATTCGCACGACCACCAAAGCTTAAAAACCTTCCATTTCTCCTCAACCCATCTCGAACCTTTTCCCCACCCTAGAAGCCATTTGCTGTGAATTTAGGGCAAGAACAGAGCGCAACCACCACATTAGTGGTCTGTTCGGGTAGCAATTTGAGGTACCCATCATGTGCACAGATTCGGCCATGCATCTACACCATAACCACCCCATCTCTCTATAGATTGAGGCTGAATTCACAGCCCAAGCATTAGCAAAAAGTACCGAGTCAATGAGTGAGATTCTGATCAAATTGGGGTCAAAATTGCGTAGATTGGGCATGGTTTAGGGTCTGGTCGAACGGTCAGCAAGCAAGGGTCAAGGAATCGGGTTTTTCCAGCACTCAAAGTCGAGCCCAAGGCCCTCGAACGAACCTTTAGCTTGGAGTGAGGTGGGTGTTTCTTACCTCTTAAATATTAGTAATTTCGAAAAGGTTTTAGCCATTGAGCAATGATACATGTTAGTCTAGGGTTAGTTAGATTAATTGGGGTTGGGATCACTGCTTAAGCATATGCTCTGTTTCAGCTGAATTCAGTTTAAATCGACACATGTTAGTTTAGAATTAGTTAGACGAATTGGACTGATTTTATTCCTAGGATTGCCCTAAATCGATATATGTTAGTTTAATTAATTAATGCTTGAAAGTGACTTCAAATCGATGCTTATGTATTTAGTTAATTCATGCTTGAAAAAGTGGCTTTGAAATAATATATAAATACTTCAAATCGGTGCTTGTTTATTTAGTTAATTCATGCTTGAGAAGTAGCTCCGAAATAGATTCTTTTAAAGAATATGAGCCTTAAAGAGGGTAAGAAAAGAGTTTTTATGAGCCTAAAGAGGCTAAGTAATGTGTTTTTAGAAAAAGAAAGAAGGATTCTTATGCATGTCTTGTGATTAAGATTCTAAGTACGGCATGGCCATATCCTTGTAATGCATTGAGCATATAAGTTTGAACGTGCATGTTTGGTGAAAGAAAGCTCCTTGCATAATCCCCACTGCATGTGTTTAAGCATCTCATATAAGTGAATTGAATAGCCAAAGCACAAATCACGTATTATATCACATCAAACTATGAGAGAAAGTTCTGTGCTTAGCCCTCATTGCTTGCTTATGTGTTTAAGTGCTCGCTAGTAAAGAAATTTGGTCATTCGAGACCTAAGAATGAGTTTGAGCAGCTAGAATAATGTTTAAGGGTACCAACCTATCCTTGGAGACTATGATTGCCTAATACAATAGTAATACATAAGCACGTGATATGTGGCTATTAATGGTATTATTGCCTGCAACGTTTTTGATTTTTAAGGAGTTGGGGAATACTCACTAAGTGTGTGGTTGCTCATCCCATCACTCTTTCCCCTTTTTCCTCAAGTTTTCTTTACGACTGGTAGAAGTCGATTCAATTACGCCAAAATGGAAGTTATCCTTGCTTAAAGGGGAGTCATGTGTGCCCACAGTGAAGTGGTCTTGCTATTCAATGATGTTATAGAATGTATTTTAGTTTGTAAATGTATATCAATAAGTACTCTAGCTCATGTAATGCATATGATTTATAAGTTGCTCTGTATCGCCATGTGAGCCAACCATCTCCTTAGCCAATTTTCGTTTTATCTAAAGTCATCCATATTATGGGATGCAAACCCCCAGTACTCCGGTTGTGTAGACTATCGAGTTGTATCTTTCATCTCTTCTTTATTAATGAACTATATTGTCTGATGTACTCTGAGCTAGTAGCGCATTGACTTATGAATACTGGCGTGCAGCCGTTGAGCTTATTTTAGAGTTCTTTACGCTTTCGTCGATTGCAGGAAAAGGCCAGTTTGCAGGCCGAATTCTGTCCGTTTTTCCCCAAAAGTTAAGCAGGAAGTAAGAAAACGTAACGCTTCCAGCCCTAAGGGCTTGCGGTGCTACAATATATCTATGTATATATATACATACATATATATAAATATATATACATATATATATACATACATACATACATACATACATACATACATACATATATATATATATATA
>JAKOGI010005002.1:0-17779 GCA_029747015.1 Carnegiea gigantea | reverse complement strand
ATACATATATATATATATATATATATATATATATATATATATATATATATATATATATATATATATATATATATATATATATATATATATATGTATATATATAACCACATCTATGTATACGTCTACAATGCCTTAACTTGAAATAACACTTAACAAACCAACTAAACTAATCAAATAGGAATCCTATCGCATTCGAGGTGTTCATTTATTATTTCGAAGTCACGGCTCAAGTATAAACTAACTAATCACACAACCATCGATTCTAAGCACACTCACTTCTTTTCGAAGCTATTAATCGAGCATGAATTAACTAAGTGTACATGTGTTGATTCTAAGCATTCATATTTCGTTTTGAAGCTATTAAACGAACATGAATTAACTAATTGTGCATGCATCGATTCTAAACATTCATATTTCACTTCGAATTTACTAAGCGTGAATGAATTAACTAAGCGTGCATATATCGATCCTAAACATTCATATTTCACTTCGAAGTTATTAAACGAACATGAATTAACTAAGTTTATATGTATTTAATCTAAACAGGTATATTTTATTTCGAAGCTATTTTTCAGGCACGTATTAACTAAATATACTTGAATCGATTCTGAACATGCATAATTAATTTCGAAGCTACCTTTCAGGCATGTATTAACTAAATATACTTGAATCGATTCTAAACATGCATAATTCATTTCTAAGCTACCTTTCAGGCATGTATTAATGAAATATACTTGAATCGATTCTAAACATGCATAATTCATTTCGAAGCTACATAATTCATTTCGAAGCTACTTTTCAGACATGTATTAACTAAATTTACTTGAATCGATTCTTAACATGCATAACTAATTTCGAAACTACTTTTCAGGCATGTATTAACTAAATATACTTGAATCGATTCTAAACACACATATCATTTCGAAGCTACCCTTCAGGCATGAACTAACTAAACTTAACACACATTGATTTAAACTAAATTCAGCTAAAACAGAACATGCATAACCCCAATCGATTTGACTAATCCTAAACTCACCTGCAACGCAACTTAAAGGTTAAAATGACTTCGAAACAACTAATAGTTAGGAGGCAAGAAACACCCACCTGGACTTCAAGCTATGGACCCGTTCTAAGTGCTTTCAACCTCGATTTGGATGCTGGAAAACCTCAATCCTCGACCCAATTAGTCCCAAACGCACGCCCAATAGCTTAGACCGAACCCTAGCCTGAATGCTTTGCTTGAACCGAAACCCTAGCTCCTGAATTGATGAAGTTTTAGTGCGGTGTGGGTCGAATTTGACCCCTCAGTTTATAATGGGGGTCAAGGGGTCGATTCTGGTGAGAATAGCCGGATTCCGGCACATGAGTGGCGGTTTAAGTCATCGAAACATGGCTGGATTGGCTTCAATACGGCGTGATGTGTGCACAAACACGATGAGAGGAGCTTATATACGACTCCCGCTCTTACAATTACAACGGCTATCAACGAAAACACAAGGTACATTTATCAAATACATCAGTCTAGAACATTACAACCTGATTAGAGCTAAAACCAGTAGAAGGGTGACACCTAATGGGGTCATACTTGCTAATCAAGTGAGGTGTCAAGGAGCTTAGTGTAAATGGTCGAGTTTAACCTCGTAGGGTTAACCCAAGCATTATTGTAAAACACATACAAGTCTTTGATTGCAACAACAAGACTCAACCAAACAATTAGAAAGATTTCTAATGCAAAGGCATGACCCTCATCACTAATCGGAAGACTTTAGCTTTCAAGGTCCTTAGCTTTTCAAAAGGAAATAGTTTAACTGCTTCTAGCTCTCTCTCTACCAACCTTCGAATACGTCTTCTCACTCCATTATGGGGCCCGATGAGCAAATCGTACTTTAGGGGCAAAGATGAGCTTAGAGATAAGACCTTTCCAATCATTTGAATTCATCATATGTTCTTTAAACTTTCGATTAAAGTCACCAAGGCATATAAGCGAAACAACTTTCGATTGAGCTAACACTTAACTTATCCACGAAAATGCAAGCCACTTGGCCTATACCTTAGCAAATGGTTCTTTCATCCAGCCAATCAGGTCACTCAAGCCACACCTAACAAGGTAAACCCGCTAACATTCACATTAAACTCACATTTGCACACAAGGCAGGCATGTATCATATAATTGTGAACGCGTTCCTAGATAACTATATAAGATGCAAGACTCAGGTCGCGACCTATGGTCGCAGGACCATACTCTGATACCATCAATGTAACACCTCTAGCCCCTAGAGTCGGGACTGCTACGTTTTCTTAACTTTTTACTAAAATTTCGGGGTGAAACGGACAGAATTTCTTCTAAAAACGAACCGTTTCCAGGCTAAAAGCCTTACAATAGACCCCCTACAGATCAACAGAAGTGTACAACATTTTGAAAGAAGCTCAACGGCTACACGCTGGAGGTCATAACTCAACGAGCAACTTACTCAAAGTACATCAAATAAAATAGTTCATTAACACAGGAAAAGTGAAAGATACAACTCAACGGTTCACACAACCGGAGTACTGGGGTTTATATCCCAAACCGTAACTGATTTCGAGTAAAAAAACAACTGACTAATAAGATGGTTGGCATACATGGCCACACAGAGTAACTCCTAAACCGAATATAATACATGAACTGGAATACTTATTTACAAACATTTACTATTCTAGGAATACATTACATGACTTCGTTAAACATGTAAAGCCCCCTTCATTAGGCACACATGACATCTTGTAAGCAAGAATAGATTCCATCTTGATATAAGTGACTGCGCTTCTACTTGTCATAATGCCAACTTGGGGAAAAAGGGGAAAGAGTAATGGAATGAGCAAACACATGCTCAGTGAGTATTCCCCGACCCCTTAAAACCAAAACCGTTGCAGGCAATAATACTCATAATAGTCACATATCATGTATTCGTACTTTACTATCATATGAGGAATTCATAAATTCTTAATGAAGGATCACTATCCATAAACTTCATTTTAGCCGTTCAAACTCATTTTTAGGCCCCTGAATGACTAAATTCCTTTACTAACAAGCAATTGAACACATAAGCAAGCAATGAGGCTAAGCACATAACTTTCTTTCATAGATTATGTGATATAATTCGTGATTTATTCTTGATCTATCTAATTCATTCATATAAGATACTTAAATGCATGATGCAGAGATTATGCAAGAAGCTTTCTTTGGCTAAACATGCACATTCAAATTCATATGCTCGACGCATTACAAGGGTATGGCCATGCTGTACTTGGAATTTCATTTATACTGCACTTTGATTCTTATTCACATGATGTGCACGAAAATCTTTCTTTTCTTTTTCTGAAAACACTTTACTTAGCCTCTTTAGGCTCATAAGAACTCTTTTCTTAGCCTTTTTGGGCTCATATTCTTAAAAGAATCTCTTTCATATTGGTCTCATAATGACCCTTAAAAAACTTTCTTTCTGAAATACATAAAAAGGCGAAACACCGACTGCTTTTTTTACTTATTAGAAAATTACTCTGGGCATAAGATCATCATAAAGTGCTAGTTGGAAGAGATCTACACTCAATCCTAGTGAGATTGACTCACACTAAACTCTTACTCCCGGGATGACAACTAACTTTTGGACCTTAACCCTCGTGAGGGTCTTTAGGGATTACTCCCTAGGCGTTCAAGCAGGTTCACTCCCATCTATTATCCCTAAGCACTTATCTTAGCCATTTAAAGCATCTGGTCATAACAACTAATAAGTTTGCTACCTCTCACAGCGAAATCCTTCTTCATACAAAGCAATCTCTTTTTATTCAAATTCTTTAGGGATTCCCCCGTTCAAGCGAGTTTACTCCCAAAACTGTATTTGCATAATTAAAATAGGCCATCATTTGCTAATAGTATAGCTACTATCAGTAATAAACATGAAAAACTTTCTTTTTCAAACTCACCCTCACTTGCAACAAGAAACTTGATGACATAAAGGGAGGGGGTTTGCACGTAACACATTCAAACACTTCATAATCAATCAATCTTAACATAAGCCACACCTGGCCTCGCAATCCACACGATTGCGGTTAATTCACAACCTAAGCTCCCTCCTCACATAGCAACCGACCACAAGAAACCTCGAACCACACATATTGCTACCTCAAACCATCCAACTACCATCTCTGCTTTCAATTCGATAATCATAACATATTATCATGAAAACTTATGAAGAGACGTGTAATAGGGTTTACGCACTTACCTGGGCAAGCAGCACCATCCAGGGGTGCGTTACTGCAAGCATTCATATATATATATATATATTATAATTATATCTATATATATATATATATATATATATATATATAACCACATTTACGTATACGTCTATAATGCCTTAAGTTGAAATAACACTTAATAAACCAACTAAATAATCAAATAGGAATCTTATCGCATTTGAGGTATTCATTTATTATTTTAAAGTCAGGGTTCAGGTATAAACTAACTAATCACACAAGCATCGATTCTAAGCACACTCATTTCTTTTCGAAGCTATTAATCGAGCATGAATTAACTAAGTGTACATGTGTCGATTCTAAGCATTCATATTTTGTTTCGAATATATTAAATGAACATGAATTAACTAAATGTACATGCATCGATTCTAAACATTCACATTTCACTTCGAAGTTACTAAATGAACATGAATTAACTGAGCGTACATATATCGGTCCTAAACATTCATATTTCACTTCGAAATTATTAAACGAACATGAATTAACTAAGTGTACATGTGTCTATTCTAAACAGACATATTTCATTTCGAATCTATTTTTCAGGCATGTATTAACTAAATATACTTGAATCGATTCTAAACATGCATAATTCATTTCGAAGCTACTTTCAGGCATGTAATAACTAAATATACTTGAATCGATTCTAAACATGCAAAATTCATTTTGAAGCTACCTTTCAGGCATGTATTAACTAAATATACTTGAATCGATTCCAAGCATGCATAATTCATTTCGAAGCTACCTTTCAGGCATGTATTAACTAAATATACTTGAATCGATTCTAAACATGCATAATTCATTTTGAAGCTACCTTTCAGGCATGTGTTAACTAAATATACTTGAATCGATTCTAAGCATACATAATTCATTTCGAAGCTACATAATTCATTTCGAAGCTACTTTTCAGGCATGTGTTAACTAAATATACTTGAATCGATTCTAAACATGGATAACTCATTTCGAAGCTACTTTTCAGGCATGTATTAACTAAATATACTTGAATCGATTCTAAACATGCATAATTCATTTTCAAGCTACCCTTCGGGTATGAACTAACTAAACTTAACATACATCGATTTAAACTAAATTCAGCTGAAACAGAACATGCATAACCCAAATCGATCTGACTAATCCTAAAATCACATGTAATGCAACTGAAAGGTTAAAGCGATTTCGAAACTACTAATACCTAGGAGGCGAGAAACACCCACCTGGACTTCAAGCTACGGACCCGTTCTAAGCACTTTCAAGCTCAATTTGAATGTTGGAAAATCTCAATCCTCAACCCAATTAGTCCCAAACGCATGCCAATAGCTTAGACCGAACCCTAGTCTGAATGCCTTGCTTGAATCGAAACCCTAGCTCATGAATTGTTGAAGTTTTAGTGCGGTTTGGGTCGAATTCGACCCCTCAGTTTACAATGGGAGTTGATTTTGGTGAGAATGGCCGGATTCCGGCACGTGGGTGGTGGTTCAAGGCATCGAAACGTGGCTGGCTTGGCTTCGTTTCGTAGAGAAAGGTGAGGAAAACAGGTTGATGGTGGCCGACGGTGAGTGGGTTGCGCTCAGGGGACCACCGTGGTCCTCCCCTTGCCAGTGACGCGTGGCAGAGGCGGAGAAGACAGGCAGTGGCCTGTGGTTTGCGTGGGAGAGGAGGAGAAGCAGAGGAGAGAAAGGGGGTCGGGGTGTCGGGGTCCCTGCCCGAAAATCATCCCCCTTTTTTACTATTCCTCTTTTCTTTTTCTTTTTTTTTTTTTGTTGCTTGCCCATTCAACTAACATCGCTAGTCTAATTTCTAATCTCGAACCTCATATCCTAACCCGAATTGATGATACGACCCTTCGTCGATTATTCGATCCCAAATACGTCAAGGGTCGATTTATTAAACCTGGAAACTAATTCTAAGGTTGACAACTTAGTCGTATTCAGGTTCCTAATTGATTTAGTACTCGTTAATAATCTATATTAACGCATACTAAAAATCATCGAAAGATTTTCAAAACTAAAAATAACAATAATATTAATAGTGACGAAAACATTCTTTTTAATAAAATTATCGTTCACATAAGTACCTCAGTAATGATTTAATTCGTATAGTTAATAAAATATGATTTTTATAAAGTAGAAGGTAAGACAGCTAGGTTAACTTAACATAAAGAAGGCAGGTCTTACATCCAATTCATCAAATTGGTTACATGCTTGATGAATACATAGGTTTAGCACTTAAATAGTTTAAGTCTTGGATGAAAAGCTTTGATTGATTACTAATGGCAATGATGTGATAGAATATTGAGCTCCCATGGATATTTATCCACATAATCTAAGTAAATAATATCAACGGATTTGATTGAATTAAGTTTTCCATCCTAACATTTTTTTTATGGATAGAAAACTATGCAGCTATCATCTAATATCTAAAGATTTTATTTGATTTGAAAATTTGCTCTAGCCTATTCAAATTTGAATTTCAAATTTGAGAATTATATAAGATCACTTAAAGATAATATAGCCTTGCTTCAATCTTATATGATTTGATCTTGCTAAGTTAACTTATATATTCAACTAAATGAGATAAAATTTTAATTTGCAAAATAATATCAAAGTGATGTTCGAAGTCTCTTACTGCTCATTTTAAGAGATTACTAACATCATGTGCAAGAAAAATATCATGTGCAGCACATCCAACATGGCTGATTTGCAGAGAAGATCAAGTTAGAATATTTAGCTCACAAGAAAATCAAATTAGAATCTAGAGATTATATTTCAAGGGCCTGAAATCAGATTTCAGGATGTTCTAGGCAGAAATTTCCTTCTTGGTTGATTGAGTTCACGACTACCAAGTTTATAAATAGAGATCACAAAAGCAAGAGCAAAGCATCCAAGGAAGTGAGAAAAAACATTGAGAATACACATTGAGTTATTGTACTAAGCTTTCTTTTGAGATCAAAGAATTAAGGCGTGAAAAATTATTAAGGAGTGAACTTGAAGTTTGTGAGGTCAACTCCCCCCAAACTTAAACCAAGAAGTTGGTTTAAGTGATTGGGATCTCTGGAGTGAGGTGGCTCTGAGAAATTGCTGGGAGTTCATCTTAATAAAAGAAGTAGAGTGTTGAATCCTAGAGTTGGATACTCTAGACATGGACTTAGGCCTAATTGAGGTCCAACCTCATTAAAATATCCTTGTGCATTGTCTTTATTTAATTTCTACATTTGATTTCAATTTTAATTTTATTTCTACAATCACCCTATTCACCCATCTCTAGGGTGATCTGAATCTTTACTCATCATCCAATTTTTAGGGACATTGTAAATAATTACTCTTTAATTTCAAAATTGAATCACCGTATCAAATTCTGCGTATGTTATAAATATTCTTTCTTAGTGAACTGTGCATATATCATCATGATACTAGTTTTTTTTTTTTTTTTTTGGGAAGGAGCCAACAGTATATGTTTACTTCTAAACACATATTCCATTTTTGAATAAACTTAATTCATGCCAAAATGTTCTTGACAAAGCAAATATTATTTTTCTCATAGTAATATAATTAATCTTTGTTGATAAAGATCAGTTCATTCATTCAGTAAGAATATAGTAAACATCCATATGTGTAAGTAAAAACATGTTAGTCAATACAAAGTACCTTTTTTTCTTGACAAGAAAAAGGAATTTTGTTACCAACATGAAATAATGAATCATTTATAAGCCTTGACGGCACTCAAGCCTTCAATGGAGACATAGACGCAGAACTGCTTCGGTTTTATCCTTTCTATGATGTCCTACCAAGAGGGAGAGCCTCCTATTAAATGTACATTGACATTCTTAAAAAACTATTTGAGGAATGTGTTGCTCTTGTCTAAATTCTCTCTAATTAGGTCTTGCCAAGCCCCATATGCAATGGTAGTAATGCATGGGAAAAGCACTTGATCTCTAATTTTACAGTTTTTCCATCGTTTCAGAAGTCTGTTGACATCTCGCATATGGTAGACCCAAGCACTAATATTCAAATAACTCAAAAGATTCTGAAGAACATATTGAATGTAAAGTGTATTTTTAATGTTAATCCTCATCTTCATTAATCTATCCCTTGTAGGCAATCTATCAAGAATTACCCTCCAAAAATAGAATGCGTGTTTGGGGAACTCACTTCATGTGTCCCATTAATCATCTATGCCCATTTGAAATTAAGTGCTAGAAGGATTGTGAATCTAGTGGTTTCCCCAGCATCCTACAGTAAATTTGTCTTTTATTTTTATTAGACTTTTGCACTATAAAGAAGTGTTCTGCTTTTTCTAAACATGGTAAATGTCAGACTTCTTTAGATAGACTTCGTGGATCCACTTGGGCCAAAGAGATTGCTTCTCAGTTGTAAGAAACCATAAGTGCTTTGCAATAGCTTCTTGATTCCAAAAACTATAGTTCTTGACTCCTAACCCCCTTGCGGACTTGGGTGGATAGATCACCCAAGTAACAGGCAGGATTTTATTGCAACCCATAGACTGACTGCAGAGATCATTCATGCAAATGTTTTCAGTATTCTTGGTCACCACCTGGTGGAGAACAAACAATGATGTCCAATAGGTATGAATAGAAAACAGGACAGAGTTGATGTTGCAAGATAAACAGAGTTTTAATATTTGTAAACCCCAAGTGCAAGGTGTATCGTTGAGTACTTGGGGTGTCGTCCGCAGGAAATTGTGTTTTCAACTACCAGAGTTTACTAGAGCGTCTCAATCTAGGCGAGATCAACGGTGAAGGAGGGGAACTAAACTACGCTACAAATACAGAAACAAGCGACTTGGAATTGTGATTTTACCAATTAGTGAACCAACTAATCAATACGAGTCTTAACCCACCCAAACTACGCTATGAACAAGAGATGGTCGGTTGCACCATCAAAGACCACCCAAGCCCTCTCTCAAGGGTCATGAGCTAGTCTAACTCGCGTAACCACCTACTTTCATGGGGTTAGTCGAATTAGACCACAAAACTAGCAACCCCGAACCTAGCTCGATTCGGATACTACTTTCGTGTCCCGAACTCGGCCATTCCCTCTCCCACACTAGCGAATTGACCTCACCTCTCAGTATAAGTCAATCGCCCAAAAATATGGATGAAAACCCTCTCAGGCATTTCATCAAACACTTGACGGGCGTGAAGGAAAACTCTAAGTTCTAAGCATAGATTGGGTATGGTTAGGCCAAATACAAGATTAATTGGCCATCAAGAGGCTAATCACAACCCAAGCCAACACAATCTACCAACAAAACATTACAAACACAAGAAAACCTAAACTAACAAGCAAGAACATAAACTTGAAGAACAAAAACAAAGGCAATGAAATAAAACGAATCTAAACAACTAAATAACACGAATTAACAACAAAAACTAAACATATAAACTAAACAAAACAAATATAAGAATTAAAGTAACAAAACATAAATAAGAACAACAGTGAAATAAATAGAGAAAAGGAAGAGGGAAACTTATGCTTGAATTGATTGAAGAACTTGAAATCCACAAACTTGAATCCTGAAATACAAACTACAATCCTAATCTAATCCTCTCAATGGAGTTTTTATTGGCTAAAACCTAAACTAAACTACCCTAAAAATCGCCTGGAAGAACCCCCCGAGCGACCCCCTGAACAAACGCCCGAGCGAAGCTTAAATAGAAATCGCGAGACCGACGAAACTGGGGAACGGCACGGGCGTGCCATGTGGCACGGCCACACCGTGCCACATTGCTGGCACGGTGGTCATTCCCCGGTTTGTTGTGTTTTGCCGGTTTTCGTCGGTTTTTGCTATTTTTCTTCGTTTTGTCCGGTCTTCGTCCCTTTTCGCGATGTTTGCTTGATTTGGAGTGATTTCCTACAAAACATAAATAAAACAAGTAAAAATCCTAAGAATTAAGTTATTATACGAGCTAAAAGTGAGTGAAAGAGGCACGTAAAATGCGTAAATTTACCGTTCAACACACCCCCACACCTATCTTTTGCTCGTCCTCGAGCAAAATGAAAGAGAAACTAAAGTAAACAACTAACTCACTTTCGTAGGAATCACGGTTGTATTTAGCGTATGCAACAAGCCCTTTAAACCCCTTGGTCACTCCAAGTGGGCGAGTAAGGTCTCGTGAGGGTTTGCAGAAAATATACCCACAAAATCTTAAAAAAGAAAAACAAAGAAAAGAGAAACAAAAATCAAAAAAAATGAAAATGACAAAACAGAATATATACAGCATGGTGAATTGTACACATTCGGATCAACCAAAACCCCCTAGTGACTCAAGTATCAGTCTGTACACAAGCATTATATGCATTTCAGGGCCCATCATCCCAAAAAAATGGCATTCAGACATCAGCTTTTCACCCCACAACGCATGAGAATATTGAATCCATCCTGGTGCCTGGTGTGCAAGTGTATCATCACCCTAAAACTAAGCCTACCAAAATCAAACTCAACCCCACGCAACTAACACAAGCTACTTTTTTGAATGGCTAGCATGGAAAGCAAGCTTCCCCAGTAGCAATATTGCCTCAAAGGGTAACACCCAGTAGCGCATGCCTCAAAGAGGTACTTGTCATCTCCAACTCTTTTCTTCCCTACTTTTTTTTTTCCATTATTATTATTTTTTTTCAATACAAACTCATGTTACGCCTCAAAGGGATACACCCATTAGCGCTTGAATTTGTTTGTTTTTTTGCTTTTGTTTTGGAAAATGAGGGTGTCAGCACATATAAAAGGAGTTGTGACGTAGACAAGTGGGGGAGTCAATCATGGAAGACTAAGAACATAGGATGATGATAATACATAAATCAGGACTGGATTGCAAAATTACAGTGGATTGTTGGGGTTAGAGCTGAGATCTAAAACGACAGATTGGGGATGAATATCTATCATGCACATTATACTTATATACGAGCTAATAGTCAAGGTACCGGAGATCAAGGCTGATCAAAATAGTACAAAACTCCCCTAAATTCAAAAGGAAAAGAAAAATTTATACAAAAAGGAGAAAATTGAAAAATTACACAAAAATGAAAAATTTTCACAAAAATAAAAAGAAAAGGGGAGATGACAGGAGATGACCCACCCCCACACCGAAATCTCACAATGTCCTCATTGGGAGCCGTGAGTCATCACCAACACACAAAAATAAAGAAAACAAAAACAAACACAAGACATACAAAATCGACAAATATATACACAAGCTAACACACTCTCCCAAAACCAATCAAAAACAAGATCACACATATATACCAAACTAGCACCACCAACAAGAAATATATACCAATCCAACAACACCACCAATCACAACACAATAAAAAACCACAAAAACACAAAAATGGTGATCACATCCAACAACGGCTCAGCAACATCCACATTTCACCACAAGATGATCACCAACCAAAAACACAATCCTAATATCCACAACTAAATAAAAACAAAAAGAAAGAAAAGAAAAAGAAAAAGAAGGGGGGAGAAGAGTGAGAACGAGTATACCAGGTCGGGTATTGAATGTACCCGAACTATGCCATGACGACTTAAGGAGCATCAGCCACTCCTTGCCGCTCAAGATGCGAATCGTCAGCTCGGATGCAGTCAAAGCTCATAGGAGCTTATCATGCATTGCTGCATGCAGCTCAGAATGGTGTGAGTAAAAGAACACTGATAAAGATGGAACAAACAAAGTTAGTGCCCTCTTAAACTCACCAGATACCTGTGAGAAATCAGCAGAATAATCAAATATAATAGTCAACGCGATTTCTCTAGGCATGCCCTCTAGGTATAGACGATAAGGATCAAGGAGGGGGTCATGCCCTCTAAAAGTACCTAGAGGCTCAGAACAGTCAACCACATTCCCCTCGAGTATCACATGAGGATCGATAAGTGACAAATCACAACACTTAGGGGAATGAGAGGGTGCTGAACATGAAGAGGAAGCATGGAACGTAGCAAGAGAGGTGGGGGAGATGTTATCAATAAAATCAGGACTAGTTGGTCCTACAACCACAACATCCATGCATGAAGTCCCTGCGGGAGTCCCATAAAAAGTATGCACCTCAATAGAAACATTGTCAGACTCAGACTTACTATCATCCTCCTCAACACTAGCGCTAACGCCAAAGGTCTCACCTACCTCGAACTTCGTCGACTAAGCTAAAGGGGAAGGTGTATCAGGAAAGGTCATGATAAGCGCAGTGTTGTCCCAGAGGGTATTAGGAAAGGATGAAGCAACAATGAGTGAAGTGGTCAAGGGAGGATCGAGTATGTCCTCTAGTCTGGACTCTAGAGGAGGAAAAGACGCACCATCATCACACAGATTGACATCAAGTCTAGGAGCACTAGAACTAAGGTCAGTCTCGGGTGACAGGTCATACTCCCGCAGTTCATTAACAAACTCAGCGAACTCAACTTGTTGCTTATTCATTGTCTCTATCATATTGCTAAGTCTAGCAAAGCCTTCATTAGAAATATGATAGGGACAAGAAGTACGGGCGTGGTCAGAACAATGGCAAATTTCGCACACAGGAGGGTCATAATCAGGAATGCAAGGGGGTGGGGTATAAGAATCAGAACAACTAGTTTCAAATTCATAAGTATCCCGCGCCAACCAATCAAGAAAATCACATGCTTCATTAACATCTTTAGCGCAGAAATCCCAATACTCTAAAAGAGCACGGGTCTCATAATTCACACCCTCATAGACTGTATTCAAAAGTTCTCACTTCTCCAAACAATAACTATGATGAGCAAGAAAAGCGTGTAGTCTATCATAGTATCGCCAAAACAATTCATGCTCATATTGAGGGAAGTGGGAAAGAGACATTTTTTTTTTTGAAATTTTTGATTTTTTAATTTTTTTTTTGAATTTTTTAAAAGCCTAGCCTCGAATGCTGAAGTAAACCCCAATATTGAAAAACGCCAACTCCCCGGCAACGGCGCCAAAAACTTGTTGGAAGAAAAACAGAGTTTTAATATTTATAAACCCCAAGTGCAAGGTGTATCGTTGAGTACTTGGGGTGTCGTTCGCAGGGAATTGTGTTTCCAACTACCAGGGCTAGCTAAAGCGTCTCGAGTTAGGCAGGATCGAAGGGTGAAGGAGTGGGAAGCTAAACTACGCTACAAACACAGAAACAAGCGACTTGGAGTTGTGATTTTACCAATGGATGAACCAATTAACCAAGACGAGTCCTAACCTACCCAAACCACACTACGAACTAGAGATGGTCGGTTGCACCATCGAAGGCCACCCAAGCCCTCTCTCTAGGGTCATGAGCTAGTCTAACTCGCGTAACCACCTACTTTCGTGGGGTTAGTCGAATTAGACCACAAAACTAGCAACCCCGGACCTAGCTCAATTCGGATACTACTTTCGTGTCCCGAACTCGGCCATTCCCTCTCCCACACTAGCAAATTGACCTCACCTCTCAGCATAAGTCAATCGCCCAAAAATATGGATGAAAACCTTCTCAGGCATTTCATCGAACACTTGGCGGGCGTGAAGGAAAACTCTAGGTTCTAGGCATAGATTGGGTATGGTTAGGCAAAATACAAGATTAATTAGCCATCAAGAGGCTAATCACAACCCAAGCCAACACAATCTACCAACAAAACATCACAAACACAAGAAAACCTAAACTAACAAGCAAGAACATAAACTTGAAGAACAAAAACAAAGATAATGAAATAAAACGAATCTAAACAACTAAATAACATGAATTAAAAACAAAAACTAAACATATAAACTAAACAAAACAAATATAAGAATTAAAGTAACAAAACATAAATAAGAACAACAATGAAATAAATAGAGAAAAGGAAGAGGAAACTTATGCTTGAATTGATTGAAGAACTTGAAATCCACAAGCTTGAATCCCAAAATACAAACTACAATCCTAATCTAATCCTCTCAATGGAGTTTTTATTGGCTAAAACCTAAACTAAACTACTCTAAAAATCACCTGGAAGAACCCCCGAGCGACCCCCTGAACAAACGCCCGAGCGAAGCTTAAATAGAAATTGCGAGACCGACGAAACTGGGGGACGGCACAGGCGTGCCATGTGGCACGGCCACACCGTGCCACATTGCTGGCACAGTGGTCGTTCCCCGGTTTGTTGTGTTTTGCCGGTTTTCATCGGTTTTTTCTATTTTTCTTCGTTTTGTCCCGTTTTCGTCCCTTTTCGCGACGTTTGCTTGATTTGGAGTGATTTCCTACAAAACATAAATAAAACAAGTAAAAATTCTAAGAACTAAGTTATTATACGAGCTAAAAGTGAGTGAAAGAGGCGCGTAAAATGCGTAAATTTACCGTTTAACAGTTGACTAGTTGCAATCTTCTTGCAAATGTCAGTGTTGTAGAAGTCCAATATCTGATCCTTCTAGTGTTTTTGTCTATCAAGGCATCACAATTAGACTTAGACCATTTTTTGGGGGTGAGATGTAAACCAAATACCTAACAGGTAACACTTATAGAGTGAAGCTGATTTCATGTAATATCTCTTCCTTTTTCTATTCAAAGAACTTGCTACAAATGTTTAACCTCTGGTGATTGCTTTTCAAACAAGTAACAGTAGAGAAGTGATCAACCCTTTCATAATGAACCGAGTAGTGGGGGCATGTGCTTTGCAGAATATCAACAGGTTATCACACAACATAAGTTTATTTGTCTTATGAATCTTAAAAGACTATGTTCCCATGAAAGATAATGTCCTTGAAAGGTAGCCTACGATTAACACAAAGATCAAGGGTGGGAGTGGATCACCCAATCTTTGGCTATTCCCATACCTAAAGGGGCGATGGTTAGAACCATTGATATTGATAGTGAAACTACACCATGTAATCAAAGTCATAACGCAATGGATAAATTTAGGAGGGAATGTCAAGTTTCCAACTAATTATCTGGCAAGTCCTAAGGTACTAAGTTAATCTCTTTCGAGCAAAAGTTGAGTGAGTGGAGAGAAATTCGGACTTACGTTTGGTTGATGTGTCGCCTAGCTGGTAGAGCTGGCTTGTCTCTTCCTGATGGCATGTACGAAGGTCGACTTCAGGTGCTTATCCTTAGGTAGGCCCTTTTAGTGTTCAAGTCATCCCAGGAAGAGATGTACAGAAGGGGGCTGGGAGAAGAAGGATAGAGAGAGTTTACTGTTACAAAACAGAGGAGAAAAAAGGTAGAGAGAGTTTACTGCTTTTGGGTGTTTGTAGTTAATTTGGAGAAGACTTTGTGGCCGATTAGAGAAGGTCGTCTCTTCAACTTGTCGTTGTTGTGACAAAGTTAGAGAAGTCTTTGAGCCTGAATCGGAGACTCTTCAACTTGTCTTTGTCACAGCTGAATTGGAGAGGTCGTCGCGGCCAAATTGATAAATCTTCTACTCTGTGTTGTCATAATCAAATTCGAGAGGTCTTTATGGCCACATTGAAGACTCTCTGACTTGACATTGTCATTGGCTGAATTGGAGAGATCATCGTGATCGAATTGATGACTCTCAGACTTGTCTTCATCATGCCTAAATTACAGACGCCGTCGCAGCTAAATTGAAGACTCTGTAACTTGGCTTTGTCATTGCTGAGTTGGAGAGGTTGTTGGCACCAAATTAAAGACTCTTTAATTTGGCTTTATCGCGGCTGAATTGGAGATGTTGTTGACATCAAATTGGCCATTCTCCTACTCAGTTTCGTCATGGCCAAACTGGAGAAGCTACCTCAGCGGAATTAATGACTCTTAGACTCGGTGCTATCGTGACCGAATTGGTGAGTCATTGAGGTTGTATTAAAGACTCTCTGGCTTAGCTTCATTTTAACTAAATTGGAGAGGTCGTCATGGTTGAATTGATGACTTGGCTTTGTTGTGGCCAAATTTGAGAGGTTATTGAGGATGTATTGGAGACTCTTCGACTTGTTGGTTTAATATGTTAAAAAAGGCAAAAAAAGAAGCGAAGATTTAGGAAGAATAGGAGCTCATGCATGCAAGTGATGATCCCCACTCTTCTAGGAAACCCCTACGAGTATGGGTAGTGATCCCTACCCTCGTTGCCAAACTTGCAACTTCAGGCGTTTCCAAGTAAAAACCAGGAGGTGGCCATGGTTGCTCAAGGCCACTTAGCAAAAAATAGTCCAAACCCGTCACAGATATTGTTGTCACTCTAACTCCTATGCCTCTTTGTTGGTTCAACTACTATTGAAGAAGAGTTTTTAGGTAGCTTTGGTGGGCCTTTTGAAGGTTTTGAGAGCTACATTTATTTTAGGGTTAGGCACTAAAAAACTCCATTAGGGGGTAATGCATTATGTAGATTAAGTTTTATTTTGGTGGATTTTGATTTAAGCTTGTACATTTTGAAGTTTATTTAGGCTATCAAGATTAAGTCTTTTTCTCCCTCTATGTCTTTTTATTTCATGTTTTACTTTTGTTTCTCTTATTAGATCATATTCATCTACATTATGATTAGCTTAATCGTTTAGTTTTTGTTTTGGATTTTGTGTAGAGATTAGGTTTATTTCTTTATTTTGTGCTTGTTAGTTTAGTTATTAGATTAGTTTATCATGGGTTTTGTTGTGTTTATGATGATTATAGCTAGTTTTTGTTAGCTTGAATTGTGATTATCCTTTTGATGGCTAATTAGTCTTTGTAACAGGCCTAACGCCATCTTATTTATGCTTTTAATTTAGGATTTCCTCTCTTGCCCATGAAGTATTCGATGAAATTCTTAAAAGTGCTTTCATCCTTATTTTTAGACGAATGACTTATAGAGAAAAAAAATGAAGTCAACTAGCTAGTGCGGGAGAGTGAGTAGCTAGGATATGGAAATGAAAATAGTGTGGATCCTAGCTAGGTCTAAGGATTGCTAATTTCGTGATCTAATTGAGTTAGCCTATAAAAATAAGTGGTTAAAGCAATTGGACTTGCCTATGACTTTTGAAAGAGGGCTTAGGTAGTCTTTGATGGTGCAACCGACCATCTTGCATTATAGGTATAGGTTTGATAGGTTAGGGCTTGCCTTAACTACTTAGTTCGTCAATCGATCAAATCACAGTCCTCTCCCAAGATTCGACAACCCGTCGGTTCTTCTCGAATGTAGCGATGCGAACCCCGAGCCAAGTTTCAACTCAATGCTCAAAGGAAAATAAATTTGTGTATGAAATTTTTAATAAAGTAATAAGAATTTTCCTCAACAAGAATACTAAATCAGTAAATAAAACTAATTAATAGTTATTAATGTAAGGAAATCACGAAGAGACTTTTATAGATTCAAAGATAGAGCACCAAAATTAAAGCTATAGAGATGCTTTTCGGTTTTTTTTTTTTTTCCTGGTGTAAAAAACTTAGAATGACCAGCTTATTTATAGTGAAAGACAATATACGAGACATTGCCCCATTTCTTCATATCCCACAAAAATCTCCAAAATTAATGGATGAGAACCCACTATTTAGTGAATCAATTAGCTACTTTTACTATAGTCAATATATACAAAATAAATCCATCCAAA